>CAUYON010041328.1:0-19637 GCA_963573935.1 Arctocebus calabarensis | reverse complement strand
GAGTATTAATGTCTTTATATAGTCATCAAGGAAATGCCATGAAGGATATCTGTAACAGTACGATCAAAATATTTCTGAATGTATATGAATCGTGCCCTGTGATTGCACCAATGTACATAATTATGATTCAATAAAATTATTCAAAAAAAATATATACCATGTGGGTGGCGCCTGTGGCTCATTGAGTAGGGTGCCAGCCCCATATAAAGAAGGTGGTGGGTTCAAACCCAGCCTCAGCCAAACTGCAAAACAGAAAAATAGCCAGGCATTGTGGCCCGCGCCTGTAGTCCCAGCTACTCAGGAGGCTGAGGCAAGAGAATCTCCTAAGCCCAGGAGTTGGAGGTTGCTGTGTGTGATGCCACAGCACTCTACTGAGCGTGATAAAGTGACACTCTGTCTCTACAAAAAAACAAACAAACAAACAAAAAAAAACTATATATATATATATGCAAATGGACACCAAAGGAGAGTAGGTATAGGCATTCTAATATAAAGTAGAATATACTTTAAATCAGCATTTGCAAAGAAAGATGAAGATGGTCATTATATGATGGTAAGGGAAGCAACTCATCAAGGGGACATAATGATCCTAAATATATAGGGAGAAAATACAGAAGCTCCTAGATTTATAACATCCCACCAGATCTATTCAACGAGCTCAATATCATGATAATGGTCAGGGACTTCAATACCACTCTGACAGAGCTAGACAGATAATTGACATAAAAGGTCAATTAAAAACATTGTATTTAAGTATACTATTTTCTCCACAAAAAAATAGAAACAACAGACACTTACAGGACATTCTACTCCCAAATGACCAAACATACACTTTTTTTCTCTTTAGCACCTGGAATATTCTCCAAGATTGATCTTTTTTTATTATTGTTTAATATCCACGGAAGGTACAAAGAATTGGGGGTTACACTTATATAATTCGTTAGATAAAATCCCGCTTATACTTGTGCCTGGCCCCAAAGAGTTGTGCCATACACCATGACCTCCATCACCCTCCCACCTCCCCTCTCCCCATTTGCTCATTCCCTTACCCTATCTTTTGTATTAGCTCATCTACTGCCTTTTTTTATTGTTGGGCATTCATTGGGGGTAAGAAGAACCAGGTTACAGTGATTGCAATTGTTAGGTAAAGTCCCCCTTATAATTGTGTCTTGTCCCCAAATGGTGTGTCACACTCTGTAACTCCCCACTCCCCTCCCTCCTTCACTCTCTCTGCTCTTTCCTTCCCTACTTCTCTCCCCTTCCCTTTCTCTTATTTTCTCTTCCCACACACCCCTCCCTCCTTCACTCTCTCTGATGTCCCCTTCTCCCGCCACACCTCCTTTCTCTCTGTTCTTCCTTTCTGCCATACCCTCTTTTCTCTTTCTGCTCTCCCTTCCCCCATTCCACCTTCCTTACTTCTGCTCTCCCTTTCCCCCATCCAATGTGTACAAGGTCATTGATTGTCCTCTTATCAGAATTGAGTGCATAGGATTCTTGTTTCTCCATTTTTCTGATGCTTTACAAAGAATAGTATGTTCCACTTCCATCCAGGTTAATATAAAGTATGTATAATCTTCATCCATATTTTTAATGGTTGAATAGTATTCCATGATGTTTATATACCACAGCTTTTTAATCCATTCCTGGGTTGGGGGACATTTAGGGTGTTTTCACATTTGGAGGATTATAAATTGAGCTGCAATAAACAGTCTGGCACAAGTGTCCTTATGTTAAATGTTGTGTGAATTTGTGTGTGACATGGCTCAGCAGAGTATAAGACCTGCAGTGAAATGTCAGAGAATATGGAGTCTACTGCTCTCTCTGGAATGTAGTGAAGCTTCTTTATTTTACCACAACTTATATAAGTTATACTGCACATACACACTATTAATCAATAATCTTGTGACTCAAATCCCATGACCCAGGCTCATACTGCCCTGCACCAATGAGTCTACTGATTAATCAATAACCATTCCACTAACCTTAGCTAAAGTTATTCTTATTACATATAATTAAAAGGCTAACTGTGAAACAAAGCTCTAGGGGAATAAACTGAGTGAATGCTTGACCTTTAACAAACCACTGGAGGCAGTTATTCATCTTAGGGAGCAATATGGAAATTCCTGAGATATAATAGTACTTGCCTACAGGCTGGGGCTCACAAAGCCAGGCCTTTAGTCACTTGCTACATGACCAGACCTTTAGCCACATATGGAGTTCTATCCAGAATTTTTCCTCCCTTACTCACAAAAGACTTTAAACTTATTCTCTCAGAATGGAACTGTTTAAAGGTTTACTTATAGGCTTTCT
Source organism: Arctocebus calabarensis (assembly GCA_963573935.1). Taxonomy (NCBI): domain Eukaryota; kingdom Metazoa; phylum Chordata; class Mammalia; order Primates; family Lorisidae; genus Arctocebus; species Arctocebus calabarensis. The sequence continues at coordinate 17,327 of CAUYON010041328.1, read as the reverse complement.
GCCTATAGTAAAAGGATTTTTTTTCCTTCTGGTTAGATGCCCAGTAATGGGATTGCAGGATCAAATGCCCTGCATTTGATCTAGCTTTAGTTCTTTGAGGATTCTCCATATTTCCTTACTAAAAGATTGTATTAGTTTGCAGTCCCACAAGCCATGTAAAAGTTTTCCCTTCTCTTCACATCCATACCAGAATCTGCAGGTTTGAGATTTTGTGATGTGAGCCAATCTCACTGAGGATAGACGATATCTCAGGGTGTTTTTTATTTACATTTTTCCAATCATTAGTGATGATGAGAATTTTTTCATACATTAGTAAGCCATATGTCTGTCTACAGGAGGTTCTATTCATCTCTCTTGCATATTGATATATAGGATCGTTTACTTTTTTCATGTGCATTAATCTGAGTTATCTATAGATTCTAGTTATCAAGTTTTTGTCTGATTCAAAATATGTAAACATCCTTTCCCATTGTGTAGGTTGTCTCCTGTATAGGTAAGAAGACATTAGTTTGTTGTGTCCTTAGCTGTACAGAAATTTTTCACTTTAATTAAGTCCCATTTGTTTAACTTTGTTGTTGTTGCAATTGCCACAGAATTCAACTTCATGATGTCTTTCCAAAGGCCGATATCTTCTAGTGTTTTCCCTATGCTTTCTTTGAGGCTTTTCATAGTTTCATGCCTCAAATTTAGATCTATCTCAAATCAATTATTGTGAGTGGGGAAAGGTGTGACTGTAGTTTCAGTCTTTTTACATGTGGTTATCCAGTTCTCCCAGCACCATTTATTGAATAAGCAGTCTTTCCCCCTTTGTATCTTCTACTTTGGTTTATCAAAGATTAGGTGACTGTAAGTTAGTTTTATCTCTTGATTTTCTATTCAGTTCCAGATGTCTTTGTATCAATATTTGTGCCAGTACCATGCTGTATTGACCACTATCGCCTTGTAGTACAGCCTAATGTTTGTTATACTGATGCCCCCAGCCTTGTTTTTATTATGAAGAACTGTCTTAGGTATATGGTTTTTTCCTGATTCCTTAAAAAAATGAAGAATTATTTTTTTCCAAGTATTGAAAGTACAATGTTGTCATTTCAATAGGGATGACACTGAATCTGTATATTGCTTTGGGAAGTATAGACATTTCAACAATATTGATTCTTCCCAGCCATAAGCATGGTATGTTTTTTCCATTTGTTAATATTCTCTGCTATTTCTTCTCTTAGGGTTTCATAATTTTCTTTATAGACATCTATCTTTTGTTAGGTATATTGCTAGGTATTTCATTTTCTTTGAAGCTATGGTGAAGGGGGTTGTGTGCTTAACTCGCCTCTCATCTTGGTTTTTATTGGTATTTACAAAGGATACTGACTTGTGAACATTGATTTTATATCCTGAGACATTACTGTATTTTTTTTATCACTTCCAGGACTCTTGTAGTTGTGTCTTTGGGGTTCTCTAAGTACAAAATAATATCATCAGCAAAGAGGGAGAGTTTGGCCTCCTCTGCTCCCATTTAGATGCCATTTATCTCCTTCTCTTTCCTGACTGTATTGACTAGAATTTCCAGCAATATGTTGAATAGTAGTGGCAATAAAGGATATCCTTGTTTGGTTAGCGTTCTAAGTGAGAAACCTTTCAGTTCTTACTGCATTTAGTAAAATATTAACTGTGGTTTGTCATAGATGTCCTTGATCAGTCTAAGAAATGTACCACCTATGCCTATACTGTTCAAAGTTCTAATTAGAAAAAGATGCTGGATTTTATCAAACGCTTTTTTTGCATCTGTTGAGAGGATCATATGGTCTTTGTTTTTGCTTCTGTTGATAATGTGAATTATATTTATGGACTTGTGTATGTTAAATCAGCTTTGCATCCCAGGGATGAAACCTACTTGGTCATGATGTATGACTTTTTTGATGATAAACTGTAATCCATTGGTTAGGATCATGCTGAAAATTTTTGCATCTATATTCACTTATGAAATTGGTCTCAAATTTTCCTTTTTAGTTTTTTTTTTTTCCTGGTTTTGGTATCAGGGTGACATTTGCTTTGTAGAACATGTTGGGAAAGATTCCTTCCTCTTCAAATTTTTGGAAAAATTTATGCAGTATGGGAATAAGCTCGTTTTTAAAGATTTGATAGCATTATGGTGTGAAGCCATCCAGACTAGGGCATTGTTTTGTTGTTGCTGGAAGATTTTTATTTTTACTTTGATCTCAGTGGTAGTTTTAATCTCAGATCTATTTCTTCTTGGCTAAGTCTAGGGAAATAATGTGATTCCATATATTGATCCATTTTCTTCACATTGACAAATTTATGGGCATAGAGTTTCTTATAGTATTCAGAGGTAATGTCTTGTATCTCTATGGAATCTGTTGTTATTTTTCCTATATCATTTCTGATTGAGGATACTAGAGAGTTTGTTTTCTATTTCTAGTAAGTCTGGCCAAAGTTTTATCTATTTTATTTAATTTTTTTCCCCAAACCAAGTCCTTGTTTTGTTAATTTTCTGACTGATTTTTTTGCTTTCAATTTCATTAATATCTTATTTAATATTGGCTATTTTTAAAAATTCTGCTGGTTTAACCTTTAGATCATTCTTCTTTTGCCATTTCCATAACATAGTTTGTGAGCTTGGTGATGTGCTGCCTTTCTGATGTTGGGTGTAGGCATCTAAAGAAGTAAATTGTCCTCTCAAGACTCCTTTTGCTATATCCCACAGGTTTTGGTAGCTTGTGTCTTCATTGTTGTTATTCTCAAGTTAATGTTTTCCTCTTTTATTTATTCCTACACCCAACTGTCATTCAGCAGTTGGAAATTATTTAATTTCCATGCCTTTGTGTAGTGTTGAACATTATTGTTGGAGTTGAGTTCCATCTTTAATGCCTTATGGTCTGAGAAAATACAAGGTAAAATTTCCGTTCTTTTGATATGGTTGTGTTTTTTTGTGTGTCCTACAATATGATCAATTTTGGATAATGTTCCATGGGCCAATGAGAAAAATGTAATTCTTTACCTTTGGGACATTCTATATATGTCTATCTATCACAGTTATTCTAGGGTCTCATTTAAATCCCGTATATCTTTATTTTCTGTGTAGAAGATCTGTCCAGTTCTGTAAGAGGAGTGTTAAAGTTCCCTGTTACTATGTTGTTATGGGATTTCATATTGATCTGACTAATTAAGTTCTATTTCAAGAATCTGGGAGCATTTAAGATGGGTGTATAAATATTTCTGTTTATTATTAAGTCATAACTGTGTACATTGATGCATTTTTGGGGTTCACTGTAGTGATTTAATATACAATGTGGAATGCTTACATTGAAATGATTAACATGGAGGAGGGGTAAGATGGCCAACTGGAGCCAGCTTTAAAGAGAAGGTCTCATCCAGAGGGAAGGATTATGACCATATACTACCCAACAATGCTAAAAACTGGGAGCTGAGCTGTGAGAGAGTAGTGATAAACACACGTCACCTCTGCATAAACAATCTACATTTCCATGAAAGCAAATTTCAGCTGAGAATTCAACCCAGAATCACTGATCCACTAGGATCAGAAAAATACCAGCTGAATATCAGACAGACATACCCCTACAATACAAACCAAATGATGAAAAATAATCATGGGGTAGAATCTGCTGAAAAACTCTTGCAATGAGAATAATCATTTGATCAACTTCCCCAAGAAATGAAAAACAGACATACCAGTTGATCCCATTCATAAACAAATGGCTGAGATGTCCAAAATCAAGTTCAGATTTTGGATGGCAAATGAGAACACCAGAATGGAGGTAAATATAGAATTAGAATTTAAAGAAGTAATTCAAAAGTTGTCTCAAGAATTCAATGAATCCAAAAACAAAGTCACCAAAGATTTTGACACATTGAGGCAAGAACTTGCACCTCTCAAACATCTGAAAAATAGAGCAGATTCCCTCACTATGCTCTAAGAGGAAGAGAAGTGGAGAGCAAAAATGGATGACTGTTTCAGAGAGCTCTTGGATAATTTGAAGAAAAGTAGTATTTGCCTTATAGGAATTCCTAAAGATGACAAGGTTGTTTGGACAGGCACAGATGCTCTACTGCAACAAATAATCAATGACAACTTCCCAAACATTGTAAGAGATTCTGAAATTCAAATAGCAGACAGTTTCAGAACACCATCCAGCATGACTCAAACCAAATAAAACATCTCCTAGACACATTTTAATTAACTTCACCAAAGTTAATATGAAGGAGAAAATTCTATAAGCAGCCAGACGTAAGAAAAACATCACCTACAAGGGAAAGAATATTTGAATGACTGCAGATCTCTCTGCTGAAAACTTTCAAGCTAGAAGTAGGTGGTCATCAGACTTTAATCTTCTAAAATAAAACAACTTTCAACCTAGAATCCTGTATCCAGCAAAACAGTTTCATTTATGATGGACGAATTAAATACTTTAATGACATTTACATGTTGAAGAAATTTGCCATAACTAAACTAGCTCTCCAGGATATTCTCAGACCTATCCTCCATAATGACCAACATATTCCTCTACAACCAAAGTAAACTCACTCAGAAACTTTTGATCAAATTTCAACTTCCACAGTGATGAAAGGATTAAAAATATCTACTGGACTTTTGTAAAACTCAATACCCATAATATTACCAGGCTTATCAATACTATAAATTAATGTGAATGACTAAATTGTCCTTGAAAGAAGCATAGGATGGCTGACTGGATATAAAAACTAAGGCCAGATATCTACTGAATTCAAGAATCTCATCTTACCTTAAAAGATGAATATAGATTCAGGGTGAAGGGATGGTTGTCTATAATTTAAGCAAATGGAAATCAGAATAAAGCAGGTGTTGCAATATTATTTGAAGATACAATAGACTTTAAACCAACAAAAGTAAGGAAACAAGAATGGTCACTTCCTATTTGTTAAGGGCAACACTCAACATGATGAGATTTCAATTATTAACATTTATGTGCCCAACCAGAATGTACCTCAATTTATAAGAGAGACTCTAACAGACATGAACAACTTGATTTCCTCCAGCACCATAATAGTCAGAGATTTTAACACCCCATTGGCAGTGTTAGATAGATCCTCCAATAAAAAAAATTATCAAGGAAATTATAGATTTAATGTTAACCATTCAAAAATTAAATGTAACAGACATCTACCAAACATTTCATCCTAACAAAACTGAACACATATTCTTCTTATCAACCCATGGAACATCCTCGAGAATTGATCACATCTTAGGTCACAAGTCTAACCTCAGAACATTCAAAAAAATAGAAATTATTCCGTGTATTTTCTCAGACAATCATGGAATAAAATTTGAACTCAGTAACAACAAGAATCTGCATACTCATACAAAATCATGGAAACTAAATAACCACAAGCTGAAGCTGAATGATAGCTGGGTTATAATGAGATTAAGAAGGAAATTACCAAATTTTTATAACAAAATGATAATAAAGACATGAATTACCAGGACTTCTGTGATACTGCAAAGGCAGTCCTAACAGAAAAATTTATAGCATTGCAAACCTTCCCCAAAAGAATGGAAAGAGAAGAAGTTAACAACTTAATGGCACATCTCAAGCAACTGGAAAGGGAAGAACATTCCAACCACAAACCCAGCCAAATAAAAGAAATAACTAACATTAGAGCAGAATTAAATGAAATTGAAAACAAAAGGATTATACAACACATCAATAAATCAAAAAGTTGTTTTTTTGAAAAAGTCAATAAAATAGATAAAACTTTGGCCAAGCTAACCAGAAATAAAAGAGTAAAATCTCTAATTTCATCAATCATAAATGAAGAAGACCAAATAACCACAGACTCCTTGGAAATTCAAAAAATCCTTAATGAATGTTATAAAAAACTCTATTCTCAGAAGTATAAAAATCTGAAGGAAGTAGATCAATACTTGGAAAAATGCCACCTTCCTAAACTTAGTCCTAAAAAAGTGAAAATGTTGAATAAGCCTATATCAAGTTCTGAAATAGCATTAATTACAGAAAATCTCCCCAAAAAGAAAAGCCCAGGACCAGATGGCTTCACATCAGAATTCTACCAAATCTTTAAAGAGGAACTAGTACCTATATTACTTAACCTTTTCCAAAACATACAACAAGAAGGAATACTTCCCAACATATAATATGAAGTAAATATCACCCTGATACCCAAACCAGGAAAAGACACAACAAGAAAATTATAGACCAAAATATCTAAGGAATATTGATGCAAAAATATTCAATAATATCTTAGCAAACAGAATCCAGCAACACATCAAACAATTTATACATCACGACAAGGTGGGTTTCATACCAGTCTCCCAAGAATGGTTCAATATACATACATCTATAAATATAATACATCACATAAACAAGTTAAAAAACAAAGACCATATGATTCTCTCAATTGATGTGGAAATAGCTTTTGACAATATGCAGCATCCTTTCTTGATCAGAACGCTTAAGAAATTTGTATAGAAGGAACATTTCTTAAATAGATAGAGGCCATCTATAGCAATCACACAGCTAATATTGTGTTGAAGGGAGTAAAATTGAAATCATTTCCACTCAGATCAGAAACAAGACAAGATTGCCTATTGTCTCCACTGCTTTTTAATAATGTAATGGAAGTCTTAGCCATTGTAATCAGGCATGAGAAGGCAATGAAGGTTATCCAAATAGGATCAAAGGAGAACAAAATGACACTCTTCACAGATCATATGACTGTGTATCTGGAAAACCTTAGTGATTAAACTCCAAAACTCCTAGAAGTGATCAAGGAATACAGCAGCATCACAGGACACAAAATCAATACTCACAAATCTGTAGCATTTATATATATATAAACAACAGTCAAGGTGAAAAAACAATTAAGGACTCTATTCCCTTTACAATAGTGCCAAAGAAGATGAAATATCTAGGAGTGTATCTACCAAAGGATGTGAAAGATCTCTATAAAGATAACCATAAAACTGTGAAAAAAGAAATAGCTGAAGATGTTAACAAATGGAAAAATATGCCATGCTCATGGCAGGGAAAAATAAACATTGTTAAAACATCTATACTTCCCAAAGAAATCTACAGATTGAATGCAATACCTATTAAAGTACCTCTGTCATACATTAAAGATCTGGAAAAATTAGTACTTCATTTTATACGGAAACAGAAAAAAACTTGAGTAGCCAAGACATTACTCAGAAATAAAAACAAGTCAGGAGGTATCATGCTACCAGACTTCAGATTATACTACACTTTTACAGTGATCAAAACAGCATGGTACTGGCAGAAAAACAGACAGGTAGATGTATGAAACAAAATAGAGAACCAAGAGATGAACCCAGTTACTTACCGTTATTTGATTTTTGACAAGCCAATTAAAAACATTCAATGGGGAAAACATTCCCTATGTAACAAATGGTGCTGGGTAAACTGGTTGGCAACCTGTAGAAGACTGAAACTGGACCCACACCTTTCACCATTAACTAAGGTAGACTCTCACTGGATTAAAGATTTAAACTTAAGACATGAAACTATACAAATGCTAGAAGAAAGTGCAGGGAAAATACTTGAAGAAATCGGCCTGGGGGAATATCTTATGAGGAAGAACCCCTGGGCAATTGAGGCAACATCAAAAATACATTGCTGGGATCTGATCAAAATAAAATGCTTCTGCACTACCAGAAATACAGTAAGTAAAGCAAGTAGACAGCCCTCAGAATAGGCGAAGATTTTTGCAGGTTATATTTCCGACAAAGGTCTAATAACAGGAAGCCACAGAGAACTCAAACTTATTAATAAGAAAAGAACAAGTGATCCCATTACATTTTTCAAAAGGGACATGAACAGAAGCTTCTCTGAAGAAGACAGGCACACAGTCTACAGACACATGAAAATATGCTCATCATATTTAATCCTCAGAGAAATGCAAACCAAAACCACTTTGAGATATCATCTAACTCCAGTAAGATTAGCCCACATCACAAACTCCCAAAACCACAGATGTTGGTATGGATGTGGAGAAAGGGAACACTTGTGCACTGCTGGTGGGAATGCAAACTAGTATATTTCTTTTGGAAAGAAGTTTGGAAAAAAGTCAGGGATCTAAATACAGAACTGTCATTTAATCCTGCAATTCCTGTACTAGGAGAATATCCAAGAGACCAAAAATCACCTGGCAACAGAGATATATGCACCATATTGTCATTGCAACTCAATTCATAATTATCAAGTCTTGGAAGAAGCCCAAGTGTCCATCAACCCATGAATAGATCAGTAAATTGTGGTATATATATACCATGGAATATTATTCAGCATTAAAAAAAAGATGGAGACTTTACCTCTTTTATGTTTACATGGATGGAACTGGAAAATATTCTTCTTAGCAAAGTACGTCAGGAATGGAAAAAAAAATATCCAATGTACTCAGTACTACCCTAAAACCAATTTATAATGACTCACACTTTCATATGAGAGATGAATCACAACTATAGCCCAGGATGAAGGAGGGAAAGGGAGGTGGGTAATAAGGGCTGGGGATGGTTCAATAGAAGGAGTGTTAATGGTGAGATCTCACCTTTGAAGCACATTGCAAGGGTACAAGTCAAATCTATCAAGTATTGAACACAAATGTCTTAACACTGTGATTAGGTAAATGAGGTGAAAGCTATGTTAATTAGTATGATGTAAGCACTCCAATTTGTAGAAATAATCAACACATTGAGTCCCACAAAGGTATAAATGTATTAGTCATCTATGTATATATGACTTAATAAGAAAAATAAAATAAAATGAATAAATAAAAATTAAAAAAAATTATTAATGCATCCATCATAATTATATTATTTTCTTAATAGTTTTTTTTTTTTTTTTTTTTTAGAGGCAGAGTCTCACTTTATCACCCTCGGTAGAGTGCTAGGGCATCACACAGCTCACAGCAACCTCCAACTCCTGGGCTTAGGTGATTCTCTTGCCTCAGCCTCCCAAGTAGCTGGGACTACAGACACCCGACACAACACCCTGCTATTTTACTGTTTTGCAATTCAGCCGAGGCCGGGTTTGAACCCACCACCTTTGGTATATGAGGTTGGTGCCCTACTCGATGAGCCACAGGCGCTGCCCCTTCTTAATAGTTTTTTAATGTACCATTGCATCATCATTAGGTGAGGATGCTCCAAAGTCCCTCCCTTTTCCTGTCCCCAATCTCTCCTCTTGCCTTTTAGTGTACAGATGATAGTTATGTTCTACCATTCATATGGATGTGTAGGTACTTACATATTGATATCATAGTAGTACTGAGAACATCAGATATTTTTTCTCCATTCCTGAGATGATACTTTGCTAATAAGAATATGTTCCAGCTCCATCCAGCTAAAAATGAAGAATGTGAAGTCACCGTCTTTTTTATGACTGCATAGTATACCATAGTGTACGTATGCCACAATTTCTTAATCAATTCAAGGGTTGATGGACACTTTGCATTTCTAACATAAAGTACATTATATTATTTCTTTTCAATTAATCAATTAATGTGGGCTGTTTTCTTGACTTGGCAATTTTGAATTGGGTTGCAATAAATATTCTGGTGCAAATGTCTTTGTTGTAAAATGATTTTTGATCATCTGGGTTGATACCTAGTAGAGGAATTGCAGGATGAAATTATAATTCTATTTTTAGTTCCTTGAGTATTCTCCAATCTTCTTTTACAAAAGGTAGTATCACCTTGCATTCCCATTAGCAGTGTAGAAGTATTCCCTTCTCTTCATAACCCCACCAACATCTGTAGTTTGGGGATTTTATTATGTGGGATAATTTACTGTAATTAGATGTTAACTCAAAGTGGTTTTCATTCGCCTTTTTCTGATGATTAAAGATGATGAGAATTTTTTCATGTGTTTGTAGGCCATGCTCCTGTCTTCTTCAAAGAAGCTTCTGTTCACATTTATTGCTCACAATGAAATGGGGTTATTTGCTCTTCTCTTTTTGATTAGTTTGAGTTCTCTGTGGATTCTGGTTATAAGACCTTTGTAGAAAGCATAACCTGAAAAAAATCTTGTCCCATTCTGAAGGTTGTCTCTTTGCTTTACTTGCTGTGCTCTTGGCAGTGCAAAATTTTTTAGTTTTATCAGATCCCAGTAATGTATTTTTGGTAATGCTTCAATTGTCTGGTGTGGGGGGGGTCCTCTTCATAAAGTATTCTCTCAGGCCAATTTCATCAAGTGTTTTCCCTGCACTCTCATCTAGTATTTTTATAGTTTCATGTCTTAAGTTTAAATCTTTTATCCAGTGAGAATCAATTTTTGTTAATGGTAAAAGGTGTGTTTCCAGTTTAAGTCTTCTATAGATTGGCAGCCAGTTTACACAGAACCATTTGTTAAATAGGGTGTCTATTCCCCACTGAATGTTTTTGGTAGGCCTATCAAAGATCCAATGATGATAATTAGCTGGGTTCAACTATTCATCTTTTCCATAAATATACCTTCCCATTTTTGTGCCAGTTTCATGCTGTTTTGATCACTATAGATTTTTTTTTTTAGGCTTATTTACTTTTTTTATTAGATCACAACTGTGTACATTACTACATTTATGTGGTGAAATGTGCTGATTTTATATATAATTTGGAAGGATTACATCAAACTAGTTAACATAGCCTTCACCTCACTTATTTAATTGTTGTGTTAAGGCATTTATATTATACTCTGAATATATTTGACATATACCATTGTATTATGCACAATAGGTGAGGTCCCACAGATTACTCTCCCACTGCTGGGCCATCCCCATCCCATCTCCTTGCCCTCCTCTTCTCCCCTTCTTTCTGGGCTATAATTGTGTTTTACCATTAGTATGAAAGTGTGGGGGATTATGTATTGGTTTCATAATAGCAGTGAGTACTTTGGATACTTTTTCTTCCATTCATGAGATATATTACTAAGAAGAATATGTTCTAGCTGCATCCATGTAAAGATAAAAGAGGTAAAGTCTCCATTTTCTAGCTGCATAATATTTCATGTTATACATATAGCAAAATTTGTTAATCAGTTCATGGGTCCATGGGCACATGGGCTACTTCCATGACTTGGAAATTATGAATTGGGCTGCCATGAACATTATTGTGCAAATGTCTTGGGTGCGAAATGATTTTGGTCATCTGGATATATACCTAGTAGAGGAATTACAGAATCAAACAGCAGGTCTACTTTTAGTTCCCTAAGTGTTCTCCAAACTCCTTTTCAAAAAGGACTTACATTCCCACCAGCAGTGTAGAATTGTCCCCTTCTCTACAAATCCATGCCAACATCTGTAGTTTTGGGATTTTGTGATGTGGACTAATCTTACTGGAGTTAGATGATATCTCAAAGTGATTTTGATTTTCATTTCTCTGATCATTAAAGATGATGAGCATTTTCTAGTGTATTTGTGGGCCATGAACCTCTCTTCTTGAGAGAAGCTTCTGTTAAAATTTCTTTCCACAATAAAATGAGATCACTTGTTCTTTTCTTATTAGTTTGAGTTCTCTGTGGATTCTAGTTATCAAGCCTTTGTCAGAAACATAATCTGAAGATATCTTCTCCCATTCTGAGGGCTGTCTTCTTGTTTTACTAACTGAGCTCTTGACTGTGAAGAACATTTTTAGTTTGGTCAGATTGCAGTAATGTATTCTTGGTGTTGTTTCAATTGCCCAGAGGATCCCCCCTCATAAAATGATCCCCCAGACCAATTTCATCAAGTGCTTTGCCTGCACTCTCTTCTAGTATCTTTATAGTTTCATGCCTTAAGTTTAAATCTTTTATCCAGTGAGAATCAACTCGTGTTAATAGTGAAAGGTGATGGTCCAGTTTCAGTCTTCTACAAATTGCAAGCCAATTCAACCAGCACCCATTTGTTAAATAGGTAATCTTTCCCTAAATTTATGTTTTTAATAGGCTTATCAAAGATAGAATGATGATAAGTGGCTGGGTTAATCTCTTGGTTCTCTGTTCTGTTACATACATCTACCTCCCTATTTTTGTGCCAGTACCATGCTCTTTTGATCACTATAGATTTATAGTATAGCCTGAAGTCTGGTATTGTGATTCTTCCTGCTTTGTTTTTATTTCTGAGTAATGTCTTGGCCATTCAAAGTTCTTTTGGATTCCATATAAAATGAAGTACTATTTTTTCCAGGTCTTTAAAGAATTACAGCAATGCTTTTATAAAGATTGCATTAAATCTGTATATTTCTTTGGGTAGTATGGCCATTTTAACAATGTTGATTATTCTCAGCCATTAGCATGGTATGTTTTTCCATTTGTTAACATATTCAGCTATATCCTTTCTCAGAGTTTCATAGTTCTGTTTATAAAGATCTTTCACGTGCTTTGTTAGGTAAATTCCCAAATATTTCATCCCCTTTGGCACTACTATAAAAGGAATAGAGTCCTTGACTAATTTTTGGCTTGATTGTTGTTGGTATATATAAAAGCTACTGACTTGTAAGTATTGATTTTGTATCCTGAGATGGTTCCTTGATCACTTCTAGGAGTTTTGCAGTTGAGTCCTTGAGGATTTCCAGGTTTAAGATCCTATCATCTGCCAAGAGTGTGAGTTTGATCTCCTCTGATCCCATGAGGATATCCTTGATTGCCTTCTCTTGACTGATTGCAATGACTAAAACTTCCATTACAATGTTGAATAGCAGTGGAGACAATGGGTGTCCTTGCCTAGTTCCAGATCTGAGTGGAAATGTTCTCAATTTTTTTTCCATTCAATATGATATTGGTTGTTGGTTTGCTATAGATGGCCTCTGTCAATTTAAAAAATGTCCCTTCTATACCTATTTTCATAAGTGTGTTGATCATGAAAGGATGCTGGATATTATCAAAAACTTTTCCTGCATCAGTGGAGAGGATCATTTAGTCTTTGTTTTTATTTTGTGTATGTGGTGTACTGTATTTATAGATTTACATATGTTAAACCAACCTTGAGACTTTGGGATGAAACCAACTTGGTCATGATATATAATTTGATTGATGTGTTTCTGGGTTCTGTTTGCTAAGATCTTACTGAATGTTTTCCATGTATATTCCTTAATTATATTGGTCTGTAATTTTCATTCTTTGTTGTATCTTTTCCTGGTTTGAGGATCAGGGTGATATTTTCTTCATGGAATATGTTGGGAAATATTCCTTCTTTTTTATGTGTTTTTGAAAAGATTATAATATAGGTACCAGTTACTCTTTGAAGTTTTGTTGGAATTCTGATGTGAAGCCATCTGCTCCCGGATTCTTCTTTTCTGGGAAATTTTGTATAGTTGATGTTATTTCAGTGTTTGATATATGTGTATTTAATATTTCCAATTCTTTCTGGTTAGTGTAGGAAGGTGGCCTGCTTCCAGGTATAGGTCCATATTTTTCATATTTTCATATTTCAGACAATAGAGTTTTTGTAGTAATCACTGAATATTTTTTGAATTTCTGAGGTGTCTGTTGTTATTTCCCCTTTATCATTTCTGATAAACAATATTAGATATTTTACTTTCATGTTTCTGGTTAGTTGGCCAAAGTTTTATCAATTGTGTTAATCTTTTAAATAAACAACTTTGTTTATTGATCTTCTGAATGATTCTTCTGTTTTCAATTATTTAACTCTGCTCTAATTTTTCTTATTTCTTTTCTTCTGCTGTGTTTGTGTTTGGAAAATTCTTTCTTTTCCAGTTGCTGGAAATGACTCTTTAAAGTTGTTGGCTTAATCTCTTTCCATTTCCTTGATGAAGACTTCTGACGCTATAAATTTTCCTCTTAGGACTGCCTTTGCAGTATCCCACAGGTTTTGATAATTTGTGTAATTACCATTTTTTTCAAAAATTTGGTGATTTCCTTCTTAACCTTATCTTTTACTGAGTTAACAGTCAGTCTAAGATTATTTAGTTTCCATATCTTTGAGTAAGATGATTCGTGTTGCTGTTGACTTCAACTTTTATTCCATGGTGGTCTGAGAAGATACCAAAAATAATTTCTATTCTTTTCAATTTGCTGAGGTTAGACCTGTATTCTGATATAATTGATTTTGGAGTATGATCCATGGGCTAGTGAGAAGAATGTATATTCAGTTTTATTTGGATGAAATGTTCTGTAGAGGTCTGTCAAATCCATTTGTTCTAGTGTCAAGTTTAAGTCTAATATTTCTTTGTTCAGCTTCTTCTTGGAGGATCTATCCAAAACTTTTCAAGGGGTATCAAAATCTTCAACTATTATAGTGCTGGAACATATCAAGTTGTTCATCTCCATTAGGGTTTGCTTTATAAATTGAGGAGCATTCTGGTAGGGTGCATAAATGTTAATCATCAAAATATCTTCATGTTGGGTGTTTCCCTTGACAAATATTTAGTGACCATTCTAATCTTTCTTTATCTTCATTGGTTTAAAACCAATTATATTGGTAAATATAATTGTAACCCCTGCTGTTTTGTGAAGTCCATTTGTCTGTATTACATATCTCCATCCCTTCACCCTGAGTCTATTTTATCCTTTAAGTTAACATGAGATTATATTATGCAGCAAGTATTTCATCTGAGTTTATGTATCAATTCATCCAACCTGTGCCTCTTTAGAGGGCAATTTAAACCATTCATATTAATTGAAAAGATTGATATGCCTGGTAATGTTTTTGGTGTCATGTTTTTCAAAGGTCCAGTGGACATTTTTAATCTTTTCATTATTGTGGGGGTTTGTTTTTGTTCAATAATATTCTGGGTGAGTTTACTTTGGTGGTAGACCATTATGCTGGTCATTAGGGAAAATGGGTCTGAGAATATCCTGGAGAGCTGGTTTAGTTATGGAAAATTTCCTCAACATGTATATGTCAGTGAAGTATTTGATTTCTCCATCAGATATGAAACTCAGTTTAGCTGGATACAGGATCCTGGGCTGAAAATTGTTTTGTTTTAGGAGGTTAAAGGTTGATTACCATCCTCTTTTGGATTGAAACATTTTGACTGAAAGATCTTCAGTCATTCTAGTATTTCTCCCTTTGTTGGTAATTCTTATGTCTGGCTGCTTATAGAATTTTCTCTTTCATATTAACTCTTGCAAAGTTAATTGCAATGTGTCTAGGAGATGCTTTATTTGGATGGAGTCTTTCTGGGGTTCTGGAACAGTCTACTATCTGAATTTCTGTATCTCTTGCCATGCTTGGGAAATTCTCCTACATTATGTCTTCAAGTAGGGCATTTGTTCCTTTAGAACCATCCTGTTTTCCTTCAGGAATTCCTGTAACATGAATATTTGCTCTTTTCGAGTGGTCCCACAACTCTCTCATGGAGTGATACATTTTTGTTCTCCACTTCTCTGCCTCTTTGAGCATTTGGAAGTGTTCAAAAGCTTTGTCCTCAACATCAGGGATACTTTCTTCTGCCCGCTACTGTGTATTACTTAAGGATTCTACTGTATTATGAAAGTCTTCAAATAACTTTCTCATTTCCTTAAGTTCTGCAGTTTCTTATCTCATTAGCTCCATATCCTTGGAGATTTTGCCTTTGAATTCATTGAGACACCTTTTGAAATACTCTTGAAATTAAATTTCTAACTTGTCTTCTATTCCACTGACCTTATTTGTCATCCATATTCTGAATTCTATTTCTGATATTTCAGCCATCTGTCTATGAATGGCACGTCTGTTTTATCTTCTTTGTCATTCCTTGGGGGAGTTGATCTACTCTGATTATTCATGTTGCCAGAGTTCTTCTTCTGGTTTCACCCCATGTTTATTTTCTTCAGTTTGGCTACTTAAAGTGGTAAGGTAAGTTTGGATTGGGAGTCCCAGGAAGTAGAATTAATCTGCCCCCAAACAAATGGATGGGGCTTGTGAATGTGGCTTTTCTCCTATAGCCTTACAATGTTCCCTTTCAGAGCTGTAACCTAAGACTCTGAATACCTTTTTGTAAGAGAGAACATGATGGCTCTGACTGAAATCAGCCACCTCTACCCAATCTTAAGGAGTAGAGTTATAAGGCTGGAATCTCATATAGGGAGTAATACAAGCATCTGTGGCGCCCTTCCCACCACCACCAAAAGATGGTGGAGGAGGTTCAGCTCTTTTATACTTAAATCAACCAGCTCTACACCTCTGAGGGACCCCATGTGTGCAGCCCACATCTACAGTACTAAACAGATTGACCTGGACAGTACAATCACTGCTCAATAAGGAGAGCTTAAAGGGACTTCTATATCCCTATAGTGGAAATGCACAGAGAATTCTAACCAGCATACACAAGGGGATGGGACCTGGTCCCCTCTTATGGACTACCAATTCAGGAATGATCACTAGCTGAAGTTGAGACAAAGACATCAACACATCCAGCCTTGTAAGTCTGAAATGTACATCAGTTTACCCACCCTTGAAAGTCCAAACCTTTCATCAGTGGACAGACTTTCAAAATGCAAACCAGGCACCAGTGGCTCTACCCTTGAAAGTTTAAATAAGCTTTGGGTAATATAGACATTTTAACAATGTTGATTCTTCCCAGCCAAGAAGCATGGTAAATTTTTCCATTTGTTAACATTTTCAGCCATTTCTTTTCTTAAAGTTTCATAGTTCTCTTTGTAGAGATCTTTCACATCTTTTTTTGGGTAAACTCCCAAATATTTCACCTTCTTAGGCACTACTGTGAAAGGAATAGAGTCCTTGACTGTTTTTCCGGTTTGGCTATTGTTGATATATATAAAGGCTACACATTTATGGGTGTTGATTTTGTAGCCAGAGACATTGCTGTATTCCTTGATCACTTCTAAAAGTTTTGTAGTAGAATCCCTGGTGTTTTCCAGATATACAACCATGTCATTGGCGAGGAGTGAAAGTTTGATCTCTTCTGACCCTATGTGGATACACTTGATCGCCCTTTCTTCCCTGATTACAATGGCTAAAACTTCCATTACGATGTTGAAGAGCAATGGAGACAATGAGCAACCTTGCCTAGTTCCTGATCTAAGTGTAAATGGTTTCAATTTAACTCCATTCAGTACGATATTGGCTGTGGGTTTGCTGTAGATGGTCTCTATCTAGTTTAAGAAATGTCCCTTCTATACCAATTTTTTAAGTGTTTTGATCATGAAGGAATGCTGGATATTGTCAAAAGCTTTTTCTGCATCAACTGAGAGAACCATATGGTCTTTATTTTTTAATTTGTTCATGTGCTAGATTACATTTATAGATTTACATATATTGAACCAGCCTTGAGACCCTGGGATAAAGCCCACTTGGTCATGGTGTATAATTTGTTTGATGTGTTGTTGGATTCTGTTTGTTAGTATCTTGTTAAATATTTTTGCA
>CAUYON010041325.1:0-11037 GCA_963573935.1 Arctocebus calabarensis | reverse complement strand
CGGCCCCATATACCGAAGGTGGCGGGTTCAAGCCCGGCCTCGGCCGAACTGCAAAACAAAAAAATAGCCGGGCGCTGTGGCAGGCGCCTATAGTCCCAGCTACTAGGGAGGCTGAGGCAAGAGAATCGCTTAAGCCCAAGAGCTGGAGGTTGCTGTGAGCAGTGTGACGCCACGGCACTCTACCCAGGACAATAAAGTGAGACTCTGTCTCTACAAAAAAAAAAAAAAAAATTTTTTTTTCTCATGTGGGAAAGATTATTTTTATTCATAGACTATTCTTTACATCCAGATAAAGCAATTGCTGATTGACTGGTGCCAAGAAATATGTAATCAAGTAAACATATAATAAAAATTAGGGCATGGTTTTGTTTAAATATAAGGCCAGTTGATTAGTTTAAAACAGGTCAGGCATGGTTGCTCACACCTGTAATCCTAGCACTCAGGGAGGCTGAGACAGGTGGATTGCTTGAGCTAAAAGATTCAAGAACAACCTGAGCAAGAGTGATATCCCAACTCTAAAAATATCTGGGCGCCTGTTGTGGGTGCCTGTATTCCCAGCTACTCCAGAGGCTGAGGCAAGAGTCCAAGAGTTTGAGGTTGCAGTGAGATATGACAACTTGGTACTCTATGGAGGGAGACAAAGTGAGACTCTATCTCAAAACAAACAAACAAAAAAAAGAACAGTTTAAAACAGTGAGAAGTTTCTGTCCCCTATTTCCTTCTCCTATCTGCTTTAGAGGATGTTATGAACATGGTGGTCAGCTTTCTTGGGGAGGAATTTGTTAGTAGTTAAAAGACTAACTAACTATGGTTTAGTCAGTCTTTTACCTCCTTTAAGGGCCCTCCAGAGTTTTTTCTGGGTTATAGGAAATAAGCCTCAAGTTTCCAAACTAAAATAGTTTAAATGTTTATAGGCACAACTTCCAGAATCTAATACAAGTTAGGGATAAAGGAAAAGGGCCCACAGGGCAGTGCCTGTGGCTCATCGCGTAGGGCACCGGCCCCACATACCAAATACTAATTTCACAAAGACATCTGTGGGAAAATATAACAAATCTATAGTAACAGCTAACTGAAATCTATAATCTCAAGTAGAAAACCTAGTTACCACATAGCCTAAAACCTAAGGATGAAGATGGGTACCATAGAAAAGATCACTGATCTAAAGATTAGGAGGCAAGAATTTCTCTTTCTCTTTTTTCTTTTTTATAGAGACAATGTCTCACTTTATTGTCCTTGTTAGAGTGCCATGGAGTCACACAGCTCACAGCAACCTCCAACTCCTGGGCTTAGGCGATTTTCTTGCCTCAGCCTCCCAAGTAGCTGGGACTACAGGCGCCCGCCAGAACGCCTGGTTATTTTTCTGTTTTGCAGTTTGGCCGAGGCCAGTTTGAACCCACCACCTTCGGTAAGAGGGCCCACAAATGAGCCACCAAATTCCAGCATAAAAAACCACTTCTGAAGAAGGCCCAATTTATCACTGGTCCTTTGGAAATCAATGTCTTACCTTAAACGTTTCCTGTCCCTTGACCGAGATCTTCTTTTATCCCTGCTACGAGATCTCTCTCTTCGTCTATCTCTATCTCTACTTCTAGACCGTCTGTCATCTCCACGCTTACTTCTTTTGTCTGAGGGTGAGCGACTTCTAGATCGACTTCCAGAGCGTCCTCGTGATGCTGATCGTTTCCGATAGTGGCTATCAAGTATACAGTCACAGATTAAGTTCAGCAAATACAGCTTCTATTATAAGGCATTTATTTTATTACATTTTTTTCCAAAAAGAGTTCAGGAAACAATGAAAGAATTTTTTTTTTTTTTTGCAGATTTTGACTGGGGCAGGTCTGAACCCACCACCTCTGGTATATGGGGACGGCACCCTACTCATTTGTGCCACAGGCGCCACCCAATTAAACAATTTTTTATAACTTGTTTTGAAATTAAGAGGAAACAAACTCCTCTGCGACAGCATATCTAGTGGTAGAAAATACAGGGTGTTTAACAGTCACTCCTAGAATTGCCATATGTAGGGAAAATGGGAAATTGTAGCTAAACGTACCTTTATGTACAAAATATTCTCTGTTGACCACTCTCCTTGGTCATTATATAAGGACTCTATCTTTTACTCTAAGATGGACGGGTACTAGAAGATTTTAAGCAGAAAAGTGACATGACTTCACTGATGTTTGGTAGGTATAGAGATATTGAGAAATGTCCAAATCCAGATATTTTTGAAAGTAGCACCGATGTGTGACAGCAAGAAAGAAGTCATTCCAAGATAAATCGAACTGGAGCAAGTAAAAAAAAAAAAAATAAAGTTGCTGGCAAGGCACAGTGACTCACACTATAATCCTAGCACTCTGGGAGGCCAATGCAGGTGGACTGCCTAAACTCACAGATTTAAGACCAGCCTGAGCCAGAGTAAGACCCTGTCCCTAAAAATACCCAGGTGTTGTGGTAGGCACCTACAGTCCCAGCTACTTGGGAGGCTGAGGCAAGAGAATCCCCTGAAGCCCAAGAGTTTGCAGTTGCTGTGACGCCAAAGCACTCTACCAAGGGGGACAAAGTAATACTCGGTATCAAAAAGAAAAAGAGGCTTGGCGCCTGTGGCTCAACGGGCTAAAGCGCCAGCCACGTACACCTGAGCTGGCGGGTTCAAATCCAGCCCGGGCCTGCCAAACAATGACGGCTGCAACCAAAAAATGGCTGGGCGTTGTGGCGGGCGCCTATAGTCCCAGCTACTTGGCAGGCAGAGGCAGGAGACGCCTGAGCCCAGGAATTGGAGGTTGTTGTGAGCTGTGACAGCTTGAGGCTCTGTCTCAAAAAAATAAATAAATAAATAAATAAATAAAAAAGGAAAAGAAAAAATGAAGTTGCCATTTACTAACATGGGAAGGCTGGAGGAATAGACACAGGAAGAAAAGCAGGAAATCAGAATATAAGTATCTAAGAGGAGATGTACCACAGATAAGTGAAATACTGTTCTGGAGTTCAAGGAAGAGGTTTTATTCAGAAATATAAATTGGGGGGCAGTGCCTGTGGCTCAGCGAGTAGGGTGCCAGCCGCAAATACCAAAGGTGGCGGGTTCAAACCTGGCCTCGGCTGAATTGCAAAACAGAAAAATAGCCAGGCGTGGCGGGCGCCTGTAGTCCCAGCTACTGGGGAGGCTGAGGCAAGAGAATTGCTTGAGCCTGGGAATTTGAGGTTGCTGTGAGCTGTCTGACACCATAGCACTCTACTGGGGGCGATAAAGTGAGACTCTGTCTCTACAAAAAAAAAAAAAAGAAAAAAAGAAAAGAAAACAAATATAAATTGGGAAGACATCAGTACACAAAGGCTATTTACAGTTATAAACCTGGATAAGGTCACTGGGAGATGACTGTGACCTAATTTCTTTTTTTTCTTCTTCTTTTTTTTTTTTTTGTAGAGACAGAGTCTCACTTTATCGCCCTGGGTAGAGTGCCGTGGCGTCACCCTGCTCACAGCAACCTCCAGCTCTTGGGCTCAAGCGATTCTCTTGCCTCAGCCTCCCTAGTAGCTGGGACTACAGGCGCCTTCCACAGCGCCCGGCTATATTTTTGTTTTTTTGCAGTTCGGCCGAGGCCGGGCTTGAACCCGCCACCTTTGGTATATGGGGCTGGCGCCCTACTCGCTGAGCCACAAGAGCCGCCCAATTTCTTTTTTTTTTTTTGGAGACAGTCTCAAGCTGTTGCCCTAGGTAGAGTGCTACAGCATCACAGCTCACAACAACCTCAAACTCCTGGGCTCAAGTGATTCTCCTGACTCAGCCTCCCTAGCAGCTGGAACAATAGGTGTCCGCCTCAATGCCCAGCTACTTTTTTTGTTGCAGTTATCGTTGTTAAACAGGATCTGGCCGGGTTCAAACTTGCCACAGGCACCACTGAGTGTAATCTGCTATCCTTCAAGCACCTCAAGCTCAATGTGTAGAAACCCAAACTTGTTACCTTTCTATCCCAAACTACCACCCCAACTTCCAGTTGCTAGGATGAAAACATCAGTTATCATTAGCACTTTTCTTTTTCTCATTCTACACAATCAATAAACATCAAGTATCAGTAATTTCAATTCTCCAATTCCTTCTGCATATCATACTTCCTCGGATTTCCCAGTCACTATTCTACAGAGGATGCCAAAAAAAAGTGTGCACATTTTAAGAAAGGAAAGCAATCCTTTCACCTCACCGTCCTGAGTAGCTAAGACTACAGACATGTACCACCATGCCCTGCTAATTTTTTATTTTTTCTCTTTTTTTAATTTTTTCTTTCTTATGCCCTGCTAATTTTTAAATTTTTTGGTAGAGACAGGGTCTTGCTATTTTTACCAGGCTAGTTAACCTGGACCTTCTTGTAAAGGGCTCTACCAGCTGTTTTTTGGGGGGACAGTCTTTTGTTGCCCAAGTAGAGTGTAGTGGCATAATCATAGCTCACTGCAACCTCAAACTCAAGTGATCCTTAGCTCAACCTCCTGAGTAGCTATCAGTATGCACCAGGCTAATTTTTCTATTCTTAGTAGAGATAAGCTCTTATTTTCGCTCAAGCATGTCTCTAATTCAAGCAATCCTCCTACCTCAGCCTCCCAAAGTGCTAAGATTACAGGCCTGAGCCACTGTCCCCAGCCTGAAGGTTGTCTTACATCTTAACTTCATCTTAAAAGCAGTAGAAACCAATGGAGACTAAGTCAGAGAAAGATATGATCTCATCTTTATTTCAGAAGTCACTCCAAGATATATAGACACTGGAGCAAGAAGAAAAATGTTACTCTGGCTATAAAGTGAGGGATCTCACAATTAGAGCAACAGAACAAGATAATCAATTCAGGGAGGAATCAATTTGAAACAGGTATATAGTCTGGGCAATAAATGATTATGGCCTCAATTAAGATAAGGACACCAAGAATGGAGAAAGGGTACAGAATCCAACTGGATGTGGGCAGTGAGGGAAAAGGAAGAGGCCAGGTAGTGGCTCATGCCTGTAATCTTAGCACTCTGGGAGGCTGAGGTGGGACGATCGCTTGAGCCCAGGAATTTAAGCTTGTAGTTATGATGACACTACTACATTCTAACCCAGGCAAAAAAGAAAGACCCTGGTGGCTGCAACCTAAAAATGGCCGGGCGTTGTGGTGGGCACCTGTAGTCCCAGCTACTTGGGAGGCAGAGGCAAGAGACTCACTTGACCCCAGGAATTAGAGGCTGCTGTGAGTTGTGATGCCACAGCACTCTATCCAGGGTGACAGTTTTGAGGCTCTGTCCCCCCCCCCAAAAAAAAGAAAGGATTTTTTTTTTTTTTTTTGAGACAGAGTCTCACTTTGTCACTCTCATTTGTCACAATGAGTTAAATCACTTCCAGATATTTCATCTGGGTACTCAGATGAAGTCAACATCTTCACAGAGATTTAAAATACTGTCACAGGAGTTCCTGTAATTAAAGAAATATTCTTGGCGCAGCGCCTGTGGCTCAATGGGCTAAGGTGCCAGCTACGTACACCTGAGCTGGTGGGTTCGAATCCAGCCGGGGCACGCCAAACAACGACAGCTGCAACCAAAAAATGGCTGGGCGTTGTGGTGGGTGCCTGTAGTCCCAGCTACTTGGGAGGCAGAGGAAGGAGACTTGCTTGAGCCCAGCCCAGAATTGGAGGTTGCTGTGAGCTGTGATGCCACAGCACTCTACCCAGGGTGACAGTTTGAAGCTCTGTCTCAAAAAAAAAAAAAGAAAAGAAATATTCTTTATCTTCATTCATGTGATGATTACATGGTTTCTATATTGGTTAAACTTTATCAAGCTCTATCCTTAAGCTTTGTTTTCTTTCTCTCTTTCTTTTTTTTTTTTTTGCAGTTTTGGCCCGGGCTGGGCTTGAACCCGCCACCCCCAGTAGATGGGGCCAGCGCCCTACTCCTTGAGCCATAGGCACTGCCTGTTCATTTTCTTCAAAGTCAGTTATACCTCAATAAAGTACTGCTAGTAGTTAAAAAAAAAAAAAAACTCGACTGGGCACCTGTCACATACACCAGAGCTGGCAGGTTCCAAACTAGACAGGGTCTGCTAAACAACAATGACAACTGTAACCAAAAAACAGCTAGACATTATGGTGGATGCCTGTTGTCCCAGCTATTTGGGAGGCTGAGGCAAGAGAATCACTTAAGCCCAAGAGTTTGAAGTTGCTCTGAGCTGTGACACCACAGCACTCTACTGAGGGCAACATAGTGAAACTATTTCAAAAAAAAAAAAAAATAAGGTAAACAAATTATGTATTTTTACATAGTGGCACACACCTGTATTCCTGGCTACTCTGGAGACTAAGATGGGAGGATTCCTTCATCCAAGGAGTTAAAGGCTGTCAGGAGCTATGACTGCACCTCTACACTCAAGCACCTGAGACCCTGTCTCTGAAGAAGGGAAAAAAAAATGCACAAACCAAGGTCTCAAACTAAGGTCTCCAACAAGTTACCAACAATCTAAAGCTGGGGCTTGTCACCTGTGCCTCAACAGGCTAAGGCAACACCCACGTACACCTGAGCTGGCAAGTTCGAATCCAGCAAGGGCCCGCCAAACAACAATGAAAGCTGCAACCAAAAAATGGCCAGGCGTTGTGGGAGGCGCCTGTCGTCCCAGCTATCTGGGAGGCAGAGGCAGGAGACTCGCTTGAGCCCCGGAATTAGGGGTTGTTGTGAGCTGTAATGCCACAGCACTCTATCCAGGGTGACAGCTTGAGGCTCTGTCTCACACACAAAAAAAACAATCTAACACTGGGATGAGGCTGTAAACCAAGCACTCTGGGAGGTTGAAGCAGGTGAATAGCTTGAGCTCAGGAGTTTGAATCCAACCTTAGCAAGAGCGACATCCCATCTCTACTAAAGATGAAAAACTAAAGCAAGAGGATCCCTTCAGCCCAAGAGTCTGAGGTTGCTGTGAGCTATGACATCAAGGCACTCTATTAAGAGCACAAAGTGAGACTCCGTCTCAAAATAAATAAAAGGAAAGAGAGTGAAAGAAAAGGAAGGAAAGAAGCAAAGAAAGCTGGGATGAGATCTCAGAGTTCTAATAAGATCTCCCAGTCCACAGTTTCAAAAGAATATAAAACATTAAAAGCTAATGAACCAGGTGGCGCCTGTGGCTCAGTGGGTAGGGCACTGGCCCCATATACCGAAGGTGGCGGGTTCAAACCCAGCCCCAGCCAAACTACAACAAAAAAATAGCCGCGTGTTGTGGTGGGCACCTGTAGTCCTAGCTACTTGGGAGGCTGGGGCAAGAGAATCACCTAAGCCCAGGAGTTGGAAGTTGCTGTGAGCTGTGTGACGCCACGGCACTCTATCAGGGAGATAAAGTAAGACTGTATCTACAGAAAAAAAAAAAAAAAAAAAAGCTAACAAACCCACAAGACAGGTTAATGTTGTTTGCAGCACATAAAGCTAACTACTGAGTCAATGATCATTATTAAGGAAGAAAGGATTTTTTTTTTTTTTGAGACAGAGTCTCACTTTGTCACCCTCGGTAGAGTGCTGTAGCATCTTAGCTCACATCAACCTCAAACTCTCCAGTTTAAGTGATTCTCTTGTCTCAGCCTCCCAAGTAGCTGGGACTACAGGCTCCAACCACACCACCCGGGCATTTTTAGAGACAGGGTCTGACTCTGGCTCAGGCTGGTCACAAACTCATAAGCTCAGGCAATCCACCCACCTTGCGTCTCCCAGAATGCTAGGATTACAGACATAAGCCACCATGCCCCACCAAAAAGATTTGTTTTAGATGTATTAGCTGGGAGGAGAAGGCACAGACTGCCTTAAATCTGCCTCCCTGATTAACAAGGTTAGGGGGGTTTTACAAAGGTGAAATGAATAATGTACAAGGGGAGTGAACATCATTATATGTGTGGGGTGGAGTGCAGGACATGTAAGCATAGTGAGGAATCATGTTAGTATATGTATTTTATGAATAAAAAATAGAGAAATTCCTCATTAGGGTGGTATTTTTAGTATTATAATGAAACTGGGGGTAATTGCAGTTTTCTTACTGTTGTGCACAGGCTTAATGGTTCTTGGTCACAATCTATAGTGGTATTATTTTGTCTTTCTCTGGACAAATAGTGTAAAGTGTAGTTATTTCACGGCTGTAAAGTGGGTTGGTTTTGCTATTTGGGGAAAAAAACTGAAAAGGAAATGTATCAGTGAACAGAAAGTTATAAAGTTCTGGTTAGTAGTTGTTAGCGAGACTTCTGTTTCTTTTCTGCTTTTTTAAGGACTAGCTGTTTAAGGCTACTGGTGCTGAGATAACACTTGTTACAATCTTGTTAATTCAAGGCTATCTGGCAGTTTGTTTCAGTTTTAACGTGAACATTGAAAATTTATTTGAACTGTGAGGGAACTACTAATTTTTGATAATCTAGTCACTTACACAAAGAAAAATTAAATCTATTTGCAAAAGAAATGTCCACGCAACAAGTACTTATCGTAGTCCAGTAAAAGCCCAGTCGTGCATAACGATGCAAATGAGGCAAAAATGTCTGCCCCCACGATCCTTTCAACTGACTTGGGACAAAGAACTTTAGAGTGATGGGAGACCTAGGAAATGTTGCAAACGCGAAGTGATACGAAACTCAACGGGGATCACTACTGAGTTGACGAGGGTAGTAGGCTCCGTGGAATTGGCGGGATGTGATGCCCAACCTTACTCGTGTCCTAGACCTAGAAGGTTGTTCCCGCTCGTGGGGCTCGAACCGGTTGATGGTAGTGCTGGGAAAGCCTGTGCCCGTCGCTAGCCGACGCACAGCCATTTTCTCTGCCGAGGTCCTCCGGCTTCTCCAGTGGCCGCAGGGCAGCCGTGGCCACACGTGGGGCCGCACTACACCCGCCACTGCGACGACCTCAACTCCCACCTCCTCTCAACCCAAAAAGCCGCTCGCCCCCTCGCCCGCCCGGGACGCTGCCTCACCGTGACTCCCGGCCCATGCTCCTGGCTGCGCGAAAGCCGACGCTCTAGGGTACGATGCGCAAGTGAATGGGACAAAGAAGGAGACTGCGCTGCCCTCGTCGAGCCAGGCGAGAATTCGCACTAAGACGCGGCAGCAGCTACTGGAGCGGCAGCCACTCCAGCGCGGCCAACGAAAGAAAACAGGACGTGCAGGCGCTGGCGGCAGAAGGAAGGGAAAAGCCGGTCGGAAGCCGCTGTTTCTCCACAGCGCCCCCTGTGGGCGGGAGGGCGCACAACGCCGGGCGCTGCGTAAAAGGGAAGCCTTCGACCGGATCCCCACAACCCCTGCACTGGCCCGCTGGTTGGCGAGATTTAGAGCAGTGCTTCAGCCTCGCTGGCCACCGAGGCATCTCCAGCAGTGCTCTCCTAGGGTCTGTCCTGGGGAAATTCACAGCCTAGTGGTGGAGATAGACATGCCTTAATTTGCGCAAAACAGTATGATGACCTTCTCCATACACTGTCTTTATTTGATTGTCATGCGCCAGACCTGTGCTGCATTCTGCGAGGAACTCACCACACTCAAGTGGGGGAAATAGACGGGAATGAAAACGCGAGCCGATGTAAGAGAGCAAGGAGAGGCCGCCCCTGGAGAAGAGTTCAGAAAAAGAGTTACCTGAGGAAATAAGTGATCTTTGAGGTGAGATTGGAGAAGAGCCTCACTGAGGAACTAAAAATACATGGGCAAAAGATTATAATGGTCCTCAACATTGCCTGCAATGACCAGCTTTAAAAACAAAACAAAACGGAGGCAGAGGCGGGTAGATCGCCTGAGTTCATAGGTTCGAGATCAGCCTGAGCGAGAGCAAGACCGAGTCCCCGGCTCTAAAAATAGCGGGCGTTGTGGCGGACGCCGTAGTCCCGGCTACTGGGGGGCTGAGGCGAGAGACTCGCTAGAGCCCAGGAATCTGAGGTTGCAGTGAGCGGTGACGGCACAGCACTCTACCAAGAGCGATAAAGTGAGACTGTCTCAAAAAAAAAAAAGCTGTAATGGATTTGAGGAGAGGCTATCATTTTTACTTTAAATACTTTTGTACTATTTTCTTTTCTCACACAAAGGTGACGAACAAAATTTGTACATTTTTCAAAATTCATTGATCTGTATGCTTCAATCTAGTTTTATAGTATGTAAATTTTTCCTCAATAACTTATTTTTCTCTTATTTATTATTTATTTAGGGAAGCATGGTCTTACTCTGTCACCAAGGCTAGAACTCACTGCAACCTCAAATAATATTACCATACTTGTCTAATTTTTACCTTTTTTTTTTCTTTTTTTGTTTTGAGATAGTCACTATGTCACCCTTGGTAAAGTGCTGTGGGGTCACAGCTCACAGCAACCTCAAACTCTTGGGCTTAAGCGACTCTCTTGCCTCAGCCTCCCAAGTAGATAGGACCACAGGCAGCTACCACAATGCCCAGCTATTTTTGGCTGGCGTCACTGAATTATGGGCGCAGAGCCTAATTTTTACCTTTTATTAATTTTTTTTTTTTTTTTTTTTTTTTAGAGACAGCCTCACTTTATCATCCCTGGGTAGAAGCTCTGGCATCACAGCTCACAGCAACTTCCAACTCCAGGGCTTAGGCAATTCTCTTGTCTCAGCCTCCCCAGTAGCTGGGAGTACAGGCACCCGCCACAACACCTGGCTATTTTTTATTGCAGTTTGGCCAGGGTTGGGTTCAAACCCACCACCCTCAGTATATGGGGCTGGCGCCCTACCCACTGAGCCATAGGTGCTACCTGATTTACCTTTTATTAACACCATCTCACTCTGTTGCCCTGGGAAGAGTCCTATGGCATCATCACAACTCACAGCAGCCTCAATCTCTTGGGCTTGAGCAATCCTCATGCTTCAGCCTCCAGAGTAGCTGTGACTACAAACACCCACCATGACACCTGGCTAGTTTCTCCAATTTTTTTTTTTTTTTGAGACAGAGCCTCAAGCTGTCACCCTGGATAGAGTGCCATGGCATCACAGGTCACAGCAACCTCCAATTCCTGGGCTCAAGCGAGTCTCCTGCCTCCGCCTCCCAACCACAGGCGCCCACCTCAACGCCTG
>CAUYON010041324.1:0-30041 GCA_963573935.1 Arctocebus calabarensis | reverse complement strand
GGGAAGAAACTGAAACAGCAGGTGCAGTGACACCAGGACGCACCGTGGGCAGCGGGGCTCCAGCAGCAGCTCACCGTGGTCAGAAGTGTCTGGACGCTGACGGTGACCACCTTGAGCACCTCTTGTAATAGCACAAGTCAAACGTGACTTGTATTCATCTTTTATGATTGGTGTATATTGAGTATTTCAATATTAATACTTTTTTTCCTTTCTTCAAATATGTGCACATTTTTTGATAATCTCTGTAGAATTCTGATTTTTAAAAAACCTTCATGTCATTGTTATACTTTATGGTTATGGTTACACTTAAAAATGATGATTTAAGGTAATAAGTATATAGATGAACTTTAAAAATTTAAATAATTATGCATATATTAAAAAAATGTTGGACAGCACCTCTGGCTCAGTGAGTAGGGCACCGGCCCCATATACCAAGGGAGGTGGGTTCAAACCCGGCCCCAGCCAAACTGCAACAAAAAAATAGCAAGACGTTGTGGCGGGCACCGATAGTCCCAGCTACTCGGGAGGCTGAGGCAAGGGAATCACCTAAGCCCAAGAGCTGGAGGTTGCTGTGAGCTGTGATGCCACAGCACTCTACTGAGGGTGACAAAGTGAGACTCTGTCTCCAAAAACAAACAAAAGAAAAAATTTGTTTTTGAGGCTCAGCACCTTAGCACAGTGGTTACGGTGCCAGCCACATACACCGAGGGTGGCGGGTTCAAATCCAGCCCGGGCCAGCTAAACAACTGAAACAACAACAAAAACTATTAATTATATCTAATGATCACTTTTTTTTTTTAACAGCA
Organism: Arctocebus calabarensis; assembly: GCA_963573935.1. Taxonomy (NCBI): domain Eukaryota; kingdom Metazoa; phylum Chordata; class Mammalia; order Primates; family Lorisidae; genus Arctocebus; species Arctocebus calabarensis. The sequence continues at coordinate 29,235 of CAUYON010041324.1, read as the reverse complement.
ATACATCTTTATTTTTCATACAGGGTACCGCTGCAGGAAACCATCAGAGAATACACTGCTATGTTCTGTTGTGGTGGGTGCCTGTAGTCCCAGCTACAGGGAGGCTCAGGCTAGAGAATCACTTAAGCCCAAGAGTTGGAGGTTGCTGTGAGCTATGATGCAACGGCACTCTACCAAGGGTGACATAGTAAGAGTCTGTCTCAAAAAAAAACAAAAGTGTTTGAAAAATACATACTTTATCAAACTATTATTTCACAGACATTACTTAGGAAACAAATTTGTAGAAAGTGAGTTTTAAAAAATATTAAGACATATGGGGCACTCAGTAACTCTTGCCTTCATCTTAGCACTCTAGGAGGCCAAGTTGGGTGGATCTATTGAGTTCAGGAGTTCAAGACCAGCCTGATCTCTACTACAAATAAAAAAACTAGAAGGGTGTGGTGGGGAACACCTGTAATCTACTTGGGAGACTGAGGCAAGAGGATCACTTGAGCCCAAGAGTTTAAAGTTGCTGTGGCGCTATATCCAGGAAAACAGAGTGAAAATCTGCCTCAAAAAAAAAAAAAAAATTAAGATACACTGTCCTTAGATATGGCAAAAATAACAAGGCATGACAAAAATAAATAAAAACTAAAAATAAGGAATGACTAAATTTCAGTTACAGATTCATATACGATCCAAAGAAGGTGACTGTAGTTGGCCCTACGGAAAGGCCCTGACAAGGTCTGCTCCAGTGTGACTTTGTGAACATCCCTCCAGCCCTCAGGACTAGCAGAGAAATAACAGGTACCAAGGGCCTAAGAAAAAAATTATTCTTCTACAGCTCGGGAAAATTCTGCCGTACAGTTTTATCAACAGAACAATTTCTGGCTCATAGGACATCTGTGTTTAATGTGATCATATCTTTAGAGCTTCAGAGTTCCCAGACATTAGAAATGTGCCAGAAATCTTCTAGTCACAGCAAAGCTATTTCTTTAGAAAATCGCACAGAATTGAAAAATCCTGTTTGAAAAGCTCCATACAAATCATGAACTATTTATTGCTTACCTTTAACATACTTACATTCTACTCCAAGAAGCCCATTTAACACAACTTCAACATTTAAAGTGGATTTATATGTAAATGTGTACATATATGTGTGTGTTCAGGAGTATATATATTTTTGTAAGACAAAGTCTCACTCTATTGGCCAGGTTAAAGTGTCTTGAGGCTGTGATAAGCTATGACCATATACAGCACCTGGGTTCAAGTGATCCTCCGGCCTCATCCTCCGGAGTAGCTGGGACTACGGGTGTCTGCCACAAGGCCTGGCTAATTTCTCCAGAACTCTTTTTATCTTGCAAAAATGAGAGTGAGGTTTATCCATGTCACAGCATGAGTCAGAATTGAATTCCTTCCAAGGCTGAATAGGACCGATAATCTGTTGTATGTATACAGCACATCGTGTTTATCCACTCATCTATTGATGGACGTTTGCATTTGTGAATGATGCTGCTATCAAGGCTGGTGTACACATATGTTTTTGAGCCCCTGCTTTCAGTTCTTTGGGGTATCTGTGCAAACGTGGAATTACTGAATCACGTAATAATTCTATATTTAACTTTTTTGAGGAACCGCCCTACTGTTTTTCATACTGGCTGTACCATCTTATATCCTCAGCAACAGTGCATAATGTTCTAATTTCTCCACATCCTTGACTTTGCTTGCTATTCTTTGGTTTGGGATGTAAGGTGGGAAATTCATCCATACTTAGCCTCTCCTTTTGTGCAACTTTTGAGATTTTGAGATCCAGTTCTTTTAAATAAATTGTCAAAAATAATTGAGGAGTAAATTGTAGTGGTTAAAAAATTGGGCTCTAGGCTCAACACCTGTAGCTCAGTAGTTAGGGTGCTGGACACATGCACCAGGGCTGGTGGGTTCGAACCTGGCCCAGGTTTGCTAAACAAGAATGACAACAACAACAACAAAAATTAGCTGGGCATTGTGGCGGGCACCTGTAGTTCCAGCTACTAGGGAGGCTGAGGCAAGAGAATCACTTAAGCCCAAGAGTTTGAGGTTGCTGTGAGCTGTGATGCCACAGTACTCTACTGAGGGCAACAAAGTGAGACTCTGACTTAAAAAAAAAAAAAATTGGGCTCTGAAACTAGAGTCCAGTGGTTTTGAATCCTGGCTGTGCTAGTGACTGGCTATGTTACCTTGAGCAACTTGCTTAACCTTGCTGTCTTAGTTTCCATGTCTTTAAAATGAATATGACTTAAACATACCTGCCTCGTATACTCGTTGTGAGGATTAAATGAGAAAACACCTGCACAGGCGGCATGACAATCCCCCCCGAGCCTTTGAAATTCCTCCCGTGGGGAAATGGGATCTAATCCCCCTCCCTTCGATTCCAGGCTGGCAGCAGGGGCTCATTTCTCACTAATGAAACGCAGCTGCAGTGGTGCTGCCTGGCTTCCGAGGCCAGGTCAGAGAAGCCTTCCAGCTTCTACCTTGTTCTCCCTGGGGGAACCCAGCTACTGTTAAGAAGTCTGACTACCCTTCCGGAAAGACCTACGTGGAGAGGAAGAGGGGCCCCACATAGGCCAGCTTTTCTGCCATCCTGACAAGGTACCAGGCATCAGAGTAAAGATGTATGGACCCCCAAACTAGACCAGCTATCACCTAACAGCAGCCAGTGGCCACAGAGGGTAACACATGAAGCAAAAGAATTGCCAACTGAGTTTTGTCCAAGTATATTTACATTATTAACTTTCGCACTAAATTACACAACAATCAACAACCAGAGCAGTGTGCTATATAATACACACCGCTAGAATGTAACCTGTACAAGGGAGGGAATTTTTGTCTTTTTTCCTTATCTCTTTTTCCCCAGGGCTTAGAGAAATGTCTGGCATATAACTGATGTTCAATAAATATTTGTTCACAATCTAGAGGCATCACACTACTTAGCTTTAAAATATATGATAAAGCTATAGTAATCAAAACAGCATGTTGCATAAAATGATGCAACAGTATACAGAATCCAGAACTAAATCCACATATCTACAGTCACGTGATTTTTGACAAAGACACCAAGGACATTCATTTGGGGAAAGGACATCTTCAATAAATGGTGCTGGGAAAACTGGATATTCATATGCAGAAGGATGAAACTGGATCCCTATCTATTACAACATAGTATAATAGTCTACTCAAGATGTACTAAAGATGTAAATATAAAACACAAACTAAAAAACTACTAGGAGAAAACACAGGGACATTGGCCTAGGGAAAGATTTTAAGGCCAAGACCTCAAAAGCACAGGCAGCAAAAACAAAAATAGACAAATAGGACTATGTTAAACTAAAAATTTTCTGCACAGAAAACCATCAATAGAGTGAAGAGACAATCTGTTGAATGAGAGAAAATATTTGCTAAGTATTCATCCAGCAAGTGACTAATATTCAGAATATACAAGGAACTCAGATAACTCAACAATAAAAAAATAATAATCCTATTAAAAAGTGAGCAAAAGACAAGAATAGAAACCTTTCAAAATAAGATATACAAATGGCCAACAGGCATATGAAAAAATCCTCAATATAACTAAGCACAGAGAAATGCAAATCAAAACCACAATGAGAGATCATCTTACCCTAATTAGGATAGCTATTAGGAAAAAGACAAAAAAAAAACATACACAGGTAAGGATGTGGAGAAAAGGAAACTCTTATGCACTATTGCTGGAAAGTTAATTAGTACAATCATTATGGAAAACAGTATGAACATTTCTCAAAAATTTAAAAGCAGGCTCAGCACCTATGGCTCAACAGGCTAAGGCACCAGCCATGTACACATGAGCCGGCGGGTTCGAATCCAGCCCCCCACCAAACAACAATGACGGCTGCAACTGAAAAATGGCCGGGCGTTGTGGCAGGCACCTGTAGTCCCAGCTACTTGGGAGGCGGAGGCAGGAGACTCGCTTGAGCCCAGGAATTGCTGTGAGCTGTGATGGCACGGCGCTCTATCCAGGGTGACGGCTTGAGGCTCTGTCTCAAAAAAAAAAAAAAATCTAAAAGCAGAACTACTATAAGATCCAGCACTCCCACAACTGGTATTTCTCCAAAGGAAAAGAAATCAGTATATCAAAAGTATACCTGCATTTACATGTTTATTGCAGCACTGTTCACAACAGCAAAGATATAGAATCAAGTAAGGTGAATGCCATCAACAGGCAAATGGATGAAGAATACATGGTATATACTACATATACACAATGGAATACTACTTGGCCATAAAAAAGAATGAAATCATGTCATTTGCAGCAACTTGGATAGAAACATAAATCATTATGTTAAATGAAGTAAGCCAGGAATAGAAAGACAAATATATCACATTCATAGGAGGGAGATAAAGAAGTTGATCGCACAGGGGTAGAGGTACAATAATGGACACCAGAGGCTGGGAGAAATGGGGTGGCAGGGATGCAGAGAGGTTGGTTAGTGGGTTAGAAGGGATGGAGTAAGTTCTAATGTTCAATAGCAGACTAGGGTGACTATGGTTAACAACAATGTTTCACGTATTTCTAAATACTTCGAAGACTTGAAATATTCCCAGCTCATACAAAGGATAATACTTGAGGTGATGAAAACCCTACAGACCCTGACTTGATCTTTACATATTCTATGCAGATAACAAAACATTACATGTATCCCATAAATATGTGTAAATATTATGTATCAATAAAAGAGACTATGGATTTTTCAAAATATTCATAAAGTGATTTCCAACTCAAATTTAAATTTGTTTAAATTTTATTTATTTAGTTAGTTAGTTATTCATTTTATTTATTGAGACAGAGTCTCACTCAGTCGCCTTGGGGTAGAGAGCTGTAGCATCACAGCTCACAGCAACCTCCAACTCTTGGGCTCAAGCGATCCTCTTGCCTCAGCCTCCTGAGTAGCTAGGGCACAGGTACCGGCCAGAATGCCAGCTACTTTTTTCTATTTTTAGTAGAAATGGGGTCTCGCTCTCGCTCAGGCTGGTCTCAAACTTGTGAGCTCAAGAGACCCAGAGTGCTGGGATTACAGGCACGAGCCTCTGCGCCTGGCCTATATATTTTTAAGAAACGAACATACAGACCATTAATCACCCAGTGTTTTCTCAACAGGGGCACGAGGGGCATCCGCGCGTTTAGCATCGCCGGCTTTTAGGAGCTGATTGCCAGTAGCACCCCCCCCCCCCAGCGTCTGTGACAAGCACAGGTGTCCCCGACACGGCCTGAGCTGCGAACCGCGTCCCGGGTGGGGACGGTTGAAAGTTCGCGCGCAGGGCGAGGGGACCCAGCAGGCGTCTCCGGGCCGGCCGGGCGCAGCCGCAGGACGCAGGCGGCGGGCTCCGCGCAGACCCTGCTCTGAGCGCATCGCCCTCTGGCTTCGTGTCCGGCTTCGCTGCCCGTACCCCGTTTCTTTCCCGCCTCTGCTTCTGCCCCGCTCCTTCCGGCTGTTTTATGCACATTTTCCTCAAGAAAAGTGCGGACGGGCCCGTAAGTGTGGCCAATACAGAGGCCGACCCGGGAGCGGGTTTGCGGGGCTGTCCCGGTGAGCGGCGCAGCCGCAGGGGCCTCGCTTCCCCAGCAGGGGGCAGCAGAGCTCGGGGCCCCACCCGGCCTCCGGGTGCTTCAGCTCGCTGCCTCGGTTTCTCTTCGTACATGGAGACCTGATTGTAAGAGGAGACTTCAAAAGGCGTGTGTGTATCGGCAGGGGAGGGACGTCTAAGTGAGAGCCATTATTAAAAGTACTTAGTCCGAAACAGCAATGACATTCTTCACAGAAAGAGATAAAAAATCCTAAAATGCATATGCCCCACGACAGACCCTGAATAGCACAAGCCATCCTGAGTGAAGGAAAAAAGCTGCGGCGGCGCCTGTGCCTCAGCGGGTAGGGCGACGGCCCCACATACTGCAGGTGGCAGGTTCAAACCGGGCCCCGGCCAAACTGCAAAAAAAATAGCTGGGCGTCGTGGCAGGTGCCTGTGGTCCCAGCTACTCAGGAGGCTGAGGGAAGAGAATCACCTAAGCCCAGGAGTTGGAGGTTGCTGTGAGTTGGGATGCCACAGCACTTTACCAAGGGCGATAATGTGAAAGTCTGTCTCTACAAAAAAAAAAAGGCAAAAAAGAAAGAAAAGGAAAACAGCTGGCATCACATTACCTGACTTCAAAATATATTATGAAGTTATAGTAACCAAATCAGTCTGGTACTGGCACCATAAACAGACAGAGAGACCAATGGAACACAAAAGAGAACCCAGAAATAAATCCACACACTTAAACAGAGAATTTATTTCTGAAAAAGGTGCCAAGAACACACAATGGAGACAGGACACTTTCTTCAATAAACAGTGCTGGGAACACTGGATACCCAGTACTCTGCAGAAGAACAAAACTGGACCACTATTTTGCAACACATAAAAAAAAAATCAAATTGAAATGGATTAAAGACTTAAATCTAAGATGTGAAACTATGGAATTACTGAAAGAAAACAATGGGGAAATGCTCCATGGTCTGGCAAAGATTCTTGTGTAAGACCTCAAAAGCCCAGGCAATAAAAGAAAAAGTAGAAATATAAGACTCTATCAAGCTAAAAAGTTTCTGCAAAGGAAACAATCCACCAAGTGAACAGACCACCCACAGAATGGGAGAAGATATTTCCAAGCTATCTTAATAACCAGAATATAAAAGGAGCTCATAGCTCAGTAGTTAAAAAAAAAAAAACAAAAAAACAGGGTGGTGCCTGTGGCTCAAAGGAGTAGGCCCCATATACCAAAGGTGGTTGGTTCAAATCTGGCCCCGGACAAAAACTGCAAAAAAAATAAAAAGGCCAACACACACATGAAAAAATACTTATTGTCCCTAACCATCAGACAAATGCAAATCAAAACCACTCTGAGATAGCACCTTAGCCCCAGCAAGAATGGCCCACATCACCAAGTCTCAAAGCTGCAGGTGCTACCTCAGATATGGAGAGAAGGGAAGGCTCGTACACTGCTGGTGGGGTATAAACTAATATGTACAGCCTCTATGGAAAGAAGTGTGGAGAATCCTCAAAGAGCTAAAAGTAGACCTTCCATTTGATCCTATAATTCCATTACTCGGTTTCTACCCAGAAGAAAAAAAATCATTCTACTGTAAGGACATTTGCACTAGAATGTCCATAGTAGCTCAATTCATAATCGCCAAGACAGGGAAGCAACCTAAGTACACATCAACTCATGAATAGATTAATAAGCCTTGGTATATATACAGAATGGAATACTGTTCAGCCATAAAAAAGATGGAGACTTAACATCTTTGTATTTACTGGGGCGAAGCTGAAGAACATTCATTTCAGTAAAGTATCACAAGAATGGAAAAGTATCCAATGTATTCAATAGTAACACGAAACCCACAGCTAAACAATTACAATCCCGCATCAGAGAAAAAGAAAATTAAATTCAAATGGAGGGAAAGGGAGGAGAAGAATTGATAAACTCTCACCTAACTGGCTCAGTGTCTGCTCAGCACACTCCCTGGGTGAAGGACTCAACTAAAACTCGAACTTTACCTAACAAATGCAAAGAGTACCTAATCACTTGTACCCTCATATTAATCTGAAGTTTAAAAAAATAAAAAATAAACAACTGAGTTATCCAATTAAAAAATGGACAAAGGGTCTCAATAGAAAGCATACAAATGGCTAACAGGTATGCAAATAAATCCTTAACATCACTAATCATCAGAGCAATCAAAACCACAATGAGGGGCGATGCCTGTGGTTCATTGAGTAGGGCGCTGGCCCCATATACTGAAGGTGGCAGGTTCAATCCCGGCCTCGGCTGAACTGCAAAACAGAAAAATAGCTGGGCGTTGTGGCGGGCACCTGTAGTCCCAGCTACTCGGGAGGCTGAGGCAAGAGACTTGCCTAAGCCCAGGAGTTGGAGGGTGCTGTGAGCTGTGATGCCACAGTACTCTACCAAGGGTGACAAAGTGAGACTCTGTCTCTACAAAAAAAAAAAAGAGTACTTAGCATTTTGTAAGTATTTGGTGACTATTTGCTGTTACCTTTGTTGCTGCTCTTGCTATTATTAAGCAGAAAGCTTTAGAACTTGCATCTCCCGACTGCTGGCACCCCCACTGCAAGCACTTCTCAGGCTTTCCCACTTAAGACTTTCCCTCTACTGACTGAAGGTGGTGAGGGGAGGTGCAGACCCCAGAAGGGCAGAGGAGAGATGGGGCACTAAATGTCCTGTACAACTCTGAAATTTCTTGGAAATTCTTTATCTTTGTTTTGTATTCGGTTTCACAGATCATTATGTACTATGAATAAATTGGATGTGCCTTTTTAATACGCTATTTCACAATATACTCATATGGTCATGTCTGGTTTAGTATGCTTGAAATTTTAAACCAGTTCAAATGTTTGATTTTTGCCCCCCAAAATCTGATTGACCACATTTGTCTGCCAGTACATGCCTGGGGCATGCTTGCCTCACACTGTGTCACCGTAATTCTCACTCATCAAGGTTGGAGGTTTTCCTTCCAGAAAGATCAAATAGAACGACATGTAGTCAGTCACTCAATGGTCAAATACATAGTTTTATTTTGTGGGAGCCACGTAGTGAGTACCACAGAGGGTCCCCCCACGCACGGCGCTGTGTTGCGGGCGCCCCACAGTCTTGTGTGTGTGGAATCCACACAGCTCAGCCTTCCCCCTGGTAAGGAGGTGACAGATTTTCTGGGGGATTTGTTTCCTGCAATTGATTTTGATTATAGCTACGTATTTCCAAACTCCACTTGGATGAGGAGAAACTCCTTTTCACAGGAGGTTTCTCAGTCTTCACTTGAATCGGTGAGTATGAATAGCCCCGCAGCTCTTCCAGGCTCCAGGGCACACCACACTGTCTCCTTCTATCGTCTCACCTTTCCCCCATCCCTTCCTTGGCCATTCACTGAGTGATCCCCATTCTTCTTTCAGTTCTCTTCCCTGCCCCCCAACTCTGAACTGGGTGCTCCTCACATGAACGTCTCAACTTTCCTTTCTCACAGTTACACTTTTATTTCCCTTCTCATTGGTATGCTTGTTTGATGGTGTCTCTTCCCTGAAAGATTTAATCCCACGAGGATGGGAGCTAGAATCCTGGAAAAGCCAGCCCTTGTCTGACGTCCAACAGAGAGGTCATTGCCACGAAGGGAGGCAGGTATGGAGAAATCCGTGCCATAGAGAGAGGAGAGGCATCATTGTGTGGGCAGGATATTTGCTTCTGATCTAAGTCATGTCCGGATGAGCAAAAGTCATTCTGGGTTGCTCTGGACCATCTTACCAAATGGTAGGATCCGAAAACATCAGTAGCAGAGAAACTGGTTGATAACACATCTCATTCTCCACAACCAAGGGTCTGTCAGCGACTGAGTTACAGTGGGTAATGCTGCCTGTGACTACAGTGCTTCAACTTGGAGGACTTGAACTTAAGAAGCATTTTGTTTGCAACTCTGGCCTATTGGTAAAGCTCCCTTTCCACTGCCTCTGCCAACAGTAAAGCGGTTAGCAGAGCTGTCAGTACAGTGGGCATGTTTGTGAAGGGCAGAAAGAAGCGTGTTGAGCAGAGGGGCAGAGAAGAAGCAGGAGATAGGCCCAGCTCCGCACTTCCCTGCACTCTGCCTTCTGGGGAAAGATGAGCAGAACAAAACGAGCTCTGGCGACACTGAAATCCTGTCTCCATGCTGGGTAAGCGCCCTTCAGACCAGGATCTGACCGTCACAAAGCTCCCCGCTCCTGGCCTTTCGGGGGCTGCACAGCAGTTAGGTGTCTGGGCCTCAGAGTCGCCTCTTACTCACTGACCTGGGGCTGTTCTCTTGTGCAAGATGCTCTATCCTCACTCCACTTGGATGAGGAGAAACTCCTTTTCACAGGAGGTTTCTCAGCCCTTATGTGAATCAGTGAGTGCGAATAGCCCCGGGCAGCTCTTCCACACTCTGAGTGAGCCTCATTCCTCACAAGTGACACGGAACCCCCTGGAGTTTAGAGGCAATGGGCAACAGATTTGGTGGCTTCACAGATTTCCAGGCACAGAGTGCATTCTCAATAAATGTTTGCTGCTCGGGTCGGTAATGGTGCCCAGATTGCGCGCACGTGTGTGTGTGTGTGTGTGTGTGTGTGTGTGTGTGCGCGTGCACGCGCTTTACGCTGGAGCAGGACGCTCTCACCGTGAGTGACCGAGCCTTTCTCACAGAGCATTATGTTTCTGTACCCAGAGTGTCTTTAGTTCTGTCCAGTTCCCACCTCCCAAACACACATGACAGTTGCCATGTATGGTATTGAAAATCTACCTTGGTAAAAATACTGTCAACTCCCATTGTTTCCATTTTAAAGAAGCTTTTGTGAAAGTCAGGTAATTATGCAGCGTGTTAACTGTCTCAGGAGCTGTGATATTTTATGATGAAAATTAAAATACTAAGTGATTTCTTTTAAAGAAAGGAAACCACAGTGATTATTTATTTGTAGCATCCCAGTGTATTGTGAAAGTAAGAGCTCTTTTTGAAACTCATTTTTAAGAAGAGATATTTTTCTGTGTTGGTGAAGAATGAAGTCCTAAGGCCTATGGCTGCAGATGGCCTGCCCGGGGTTCCAGCCTTTCCTGATGGACTACAAATATTCTTGGGTATATCGTCTGGGTAACATCCAGGAAAGAGAAATAAGCAAGATCTGTATTTAGCAAAAATTAGACCTTCAGACTTTCAGGACATATTTATAGTTAGGTAAGGCAAGCAGCAGTTTTACAAAGAAACATTCTGCAGAAGCAGAGTGCAGTAAGACATTGGCTTTCTCCTGGGAGGGCTTACTCTCTCGCGCTTATTTAGAAGTGGTTCGTATCCTAAGGAACAACGCAATCTATTTGGTATGTTTATTGACTTGTGAATTCAGTGAGTGAAACTTAACCATAATCTTGAGAATGGTTGGGAGGAAAAGTCAGGTATTTAGAGAAAGGGGGGAAGGCTTTTACTTCTTTCTCAGTTATAAAAATGCAACTCCTTTGTCTTCATTGCCTGTATTCTTGGTGGAAAGAAATCTGTGAAGTCACCAAATCTGTTACCCCTTGTCTCTAAACCCCAGGGGGTTCCGCGTCACTTGTTAGAAAATCACAAAGGGAACACATTTCATAATATTTCTTGCTGATTACTTTATATTTGTTTTTGATTTTTGACAGGGTCACAAAGACCCAGAGTAAAGAACATGTGACAGAAGAAAGTCATTTTATCCATTCCTTTAACTGATAAGGTTAAGAAGATCTTTAAAGAAGTTTTCCAATCTCATCTGAACACAGAAAAGGGTTGGGTGAGGGTTAGGGTTTTCAGATCCTGCTAAGACTATACAGCACTCAGCTTACCCTTTAAATCAATTTGCCCAGGTTTCTGGTAGATGATAACTATCGTTTGCTACCTGATAACTATTTGCTATAATGATTTTAAAATAAACCAAGAAACCAGTTTCAATTCAATGCCGAATTTCAAGTGCTTATTTTAAAAATCCCCCTCTCCCTACATGATGCCCAGAATAGAGATGGGAGTCAGTGAAACTACCCAGGTTTGTCACTGACAGCAGGGCGTCACTCACACAGCTTCCCTGGTGATGTTCTTCCTTACACTTGATCTTAGCAATGACATTTTTTCTTGTATTTATACTGCATGGTTTTAGCAATAAAAATGATTGTCGACAACATTATTGGAAATTTTGACTGATGGAATTGCTGTTTCAGCTATAGATTCCCAATAAGCCCACGCCAGTTTTATTGTTTCCATAGAAGCAAGTTTTTAGTGGTGATTGGGTCTTGCTGTGTTGCCCAGGCTGGAATTGAACTCCTGGACCAACCTCCTGAGTACCTGGGGCTAGAGGCACACACTACTGTGCCCAGCTAGAAGGAGGGTAAAAAGTTAACATTTTAAAAATGTTCGACCATTACTGGCGTCATCATTTTTGTACTATAGCCCCAACAGTAAAATTTTACAGTGATGTCAGTCGGTTTTCCTCCTCCTGCTCTTACTCCTCAGGGCCTTCTTAGACGCGAGCCTGGTTCTCTCAGCACCCTGCACAGCACTCTTCCCCACAGGGTTAGCACACGCTTTTCATGTCTCGTTTCTTTCTCTGCAATAATCCTGAACCACGCCTTACCTTGCCTCGACTCCGTGCCCCAGGAAACGAGACCATTCACAGAAGGGTCCTTTCCCAACTTGCAAGCTCCACCTGGTCTCTCAATCTTGCCGCCCTTTCTCCATTTCCACCTGTTAAAATCCTAGCCATTTTCCTAGCTAAGAGCCGCGGTTTTCTCTGCTTGCGGCCCGGCAGGCACTGATTGTCCTTAGCACATTATCTGCATGGTGCTGTGTGTACCCACCCAGCCGAGGAGTGGTCAGACCATTAGACGTTATGCAGACAGGGAGACCAAAACAGCAAAGCCAAGTCGCACTGGGTCAAGTGCTAGTGTGTGAGGTGCAGTCCGGGCTGAAACTCAGTCTGTAGGGTTCATGTCCAAACCATTTGTGCCATCTGCTGCTTTACGACTATCTCAGCTATGGGCCCCCAGCTGGTTGTGGCTCTTTAGAACTGGAGACTGAGGGCTATGTTTTGTTCAACTCCAGGCTCCCTGTGCCATCTCACACAGGCCCTTTCACATAGGGAAGTTCAATAGGCCTCTCTTACACTTAACTTACCGGGAGAAAAACTAGTCACAGAAAGGTCCTGATTAGCCTCAGGTGTGCTAATAAGCTCAGTGGAGGATCCCGGCTGGTAAGAGGAACTGTGAGAAAAGCAGTGCCTGGCACACATGACGACCTAATGTGCTTTGGGGAAAGATACGAGATTGGCGGATTACATGGGCTTTATGGATTATGGAAGGATTTGCGTGCCAGACGGACAAGTGTGGGCCTAACGCTGCTGCTTCAGACCCTCTTCGGTGACACTGTGCCCCTGATACCACTACGTGGCTGTGTGTAGTGTTAGTGAATTCATGTTTAACGCTGGAAAGGATTCTGAAAATCTGGGGCAATTGTTTGGTTTTTTTAAGACAGATCTTTCACTCTTCTGAATTTCGATGCTACGAATGCTATTGTATATGTTCCCTGGTGCCTACCATACATTCCCCTGGTCCTGCGGCTAAGGGCCAGGTCACATGGTCCACATTCCTTCACTTCTTTTGGTATGGCCAAATTTGTTTTCCCAAGTGGTTGTGCCAATTTGCACCCACCAGCAGTGGGTGAGAGTTTCCTTCCCTCCACATGCTTGCCAATATTGGGTTTCTTTATACTTTTAAATTTTTTCTAACTTGGGGAGTATAAAATGTTAACTCAAATTTTCACTTCCTTTCCAGTATTTTGCTGTAAGTTATTTTTTATTATTGGTCTTGTCCTTCATGGTTTGTGTTTTTAGTGTCTTGTTTAAAAAATGGTTTCTCATCCTCGGGTTATAAAGATACTCATCTTTTAAAAGTTTTAAACTTTTACCTTTCACATTTAAATTTTTAATCCACCTGGACTAGCCATTGAGATGTACATTTGAGAGAATTCTCTTTTTTTTTCTACACCCCCTTAATGTTTGGTAAACTACTAAAAGTGATGAAGTCTGGTGTTTAATCTTTATGGATTTTTTTTTTGAAGTCTCATTATGTCACCCTCAGTAGAGTGCAGTGGCATCACAGCTCACAGCAACCTCAAAGTCTTGGGCTTAAGCAAGTCTCTTATCTCAGACTCCCAGGTAGCTAGGACTATAGGCGCCCACCACAACGCCTGACTACTTTTTTGTTGCAGTTGTTTAGGGGCCTGGGCAGAGTTCGAACCTGCCTGCCTTGTTGTATGTAGCTGGCGCCCTACCCATTGAGCTACGGGTGCTGCCCGTCTTTATGGAATTTTTAAACTACGAATAAAATTTCTTTAATGGTTGTAGGAACACGCAGATTAACTATTTTTTTCTTGGGTCAGTTTTATGATTTATATATATATATATATATATATATTTTTTTTTTTTTTGTAGAGACAGAGTCTCACTTTGTCACCTTTGGTAGAGTGCCATGGCGTCACACAGCTCACAGCAACCTCCAACTCCTGGGCTTAGGCGATTCCCTTGCCTCAGCCTCCCGAGTAGAGTAGCTGGGACTACAGGCACCTGCTACAAAGCCAGGCTATTTTTCTGTTTTGCAGTTCAGCTGAGGCTGGGCTTGAACCTGCCACCTTCAGTATATGGGGCCGGTGCCCTACTTGTTGAGCCACAGGCGCCGCCCTATGATTTATATTTTTTCATAGAATCTATTCATTTCTCTTAAGTTTTCCAATGTGTTTGCAAACAGTTCATAATATCCCAATCTTTTAAGACCTCTATAGCATCTACAGTTACGTTTCCTTTTAACTTCTGACATTGTCTATAGGTATCCTCTGTTTTTTCACTTGATCAATCTTTATGGACATTTGTAATTTATAAGTCTATTCACGTGGCAAATATTCAGCTTCATCAATGTTTTATTTTCATTTATTTCCTGCTTCACTAATTTATGCTTTTATCTTTATTTTCTTCCCGTTCTTCCTTTTATTCTGTAGTTTTTTTCTAACTTGTAATGTTTAGCCATTCTTCTTTTCTAACACAAGTATTGAAAACTGTACTTTTCCATAATTATCAATTTAGCTTTATCCTGTAAACTAATATGTCGTAGTTTGTTGTCATTCCCTTCCCAATTTTTTCTCATTTTTATTATAATTTCTTATTTGATCTATGAGTTGTTTAAGCATATTTCTTTCTTTGTCTTATTCTTTAGTTATTATTCAATAACCCAAACCTCAAAGATCAAATTCCCCTAAGTTTTTATCTCTTTACATAGTTGGTCAAATTTTCTGAGACATTTCAAAGCACAATTATAAGTTCAGTATATCTCAACCACCTAAAATGCAAACTTAAACATCAAAATCAACAAAAACTTCCTACATGTGAGTTTTGCAGTTCTAATTCTCTTAACTGGTTTGCATATCTGAAAAACATAGATCGAGCGACACAAAAAACACACAATGATAGCAGAAGTCGCCGGTGCCTGAAAGTGTGGTTATTATTTTTGAAAATACCTTTCTTAGCACTGTAAATCTATTCATACAAAAACGGGACCGAATAGTCTTCCTAAACCAGCGAAGGTCACTCTGTCACCTTGCTGCTTAGACTCCACAGACCAGCACCATCAAAAGCAGCTAATTTTTTTTTTTTTAATGCAGATTCCCAAGCCCACCTGACCCCTCCTAAGTCAGAGTCTAACGCATTCCCCAGGCTGGTATATACATCTAAAGTTGGAGACACACTTCCTAATATGCAGAACTGTAATGCAAAGTGTGGGAAAAGGTAATTAGGTGACAACTTTGTATTATGATGAGCTCAAAGAAACTCAAAACTCCGGGGTGGACCTCCTAAGACCAAGTAAGTAGGCTTTACTTTTCTTTGGCGGGGCTGCGTTTGAACCCGCCACCTCCGGCACAGGGGCGGTGCCCCACTCTGAGCCTCAGGCGCCGCCCAGTAAGCAGCCTGTAAAGTGAGCTCTTTCTGGGTCACATCCTGCCCGCCGCACCAGCTGAGCTTTCAGATGAGATGCTAACCGATGGCACACGCTTTCTTTCCTTGCAGTATAGGGTTCGGCTTTCTTGGAAATTTCCCGTTTGATGAGAACCTCCTCTTTCATTAACACCTAGTGGTCTCCGTGGAATTTTGGACGCAGGACCCCTGCTGCCGTGCGCTCCTCCCTGTCACACTGCTAACGGGTCTCGCGATGTCCGTTCTCAGATGACCTGACAGAGGAGGCTGGCCCGGGCTGTAAGAAGGGACGCGGCGGCAGGGCCAGGACTAATGGGAGGCAGTGCCTGGCATCCAACACTTCCCTCTGGAAAGCAGAGAAGTTCCAGGCAGTGTCCAGTGGAGAATCCCCCTTTCCCCTTCCCACAGCCCAATTGTTAGGTAATTGCCCCAGAAAAGCCCCTTCCTGCTTTCAACAGACCAAGACAGCTGTCTCGCTCTTAAAGTCGCAGCTCCTTTCCAAGCACAGGGAGTTGCCTTATCTCCCAGACTCAAAACTTACCCCACCTCCCTGTCCCAATTACCCGCTGAACATCTCACACTTGTGGCCCGCCCCTAACGGCTCTTCCCGCCAGAGCAGTAAGTGTAACTCCTTCTTGGCTACTCTACCTTCCCGTCACCATTCTAAGACTTCCCCTAACCCAACCTATGTAAGGGTGCACTTTTCCACTTTTCTTTTGTCTGTCTCTCTTCTCTCCCCCTCCCTCCTCCTTTCTCTCTCTCTCTCCCCCTCTCTCTCTTTCTCTCTCCCTCCCTCCCTCTTTCCTCTCCTCCTTGGTGCAGCTCTGCAGCATCCCTCACCAACAAACACCTTTTGTACAAGCCTTGGCGGTCTGTGAAATCTCTGCCAGTCGAGTGCTGCCCTTTCACCCGTATGTATAGGTGAAAACGGGCAGGCAGAAAGAACAGAGGAAGAGAGAACTCAGGCTCCCTTGTCTAAGGACTATTCTGCTAGACTGTTTACTTGAGAGTCACCAGCGGTGACACCTGATTTCCTGTGTCAAGTGAGCACTGCCCCTTGCTGCCTGATGAGAAACATTAATGTCAGAAACAGATTATATTTCCATTTCAGCTGCCCTTTTTACCAATGCAGAAGAAGCCAGATGTGGCAAGGTCATTAAAGTTTTGGCCTAGTTAGCATAATTACATTCATCTAAGAAAGAGAAATTAGTTACCAGGGCTGAAGAGGCCCTGTCTGTGAAGCAGTATTTCTGGATTATAATCTTACAGCTAACTCTGACCCTACTGGGAAAACTTGAACAAACCTCCTTCAATTTCTCAGGACCACAGATTACTTATTCATGGAGCAGGGGGACCTGTTCCAAAATAATTGATTTTCCAAGTCAGAATCGCAGTCAAGACTTCCTGCCTATAGTTCTGTGCTTCTAGAACCTTCCCATGTATTAACTAATACGATGGGTAGCCCAGGGCTGTGCTCACAACTCTGGGCTAGGCACAACAAGAACTCTTAGAACTTTTTGCTCAGTACCGAAGCTCTCTCTTTTGCCTCAAATGAAAGCACATGTAGTGAGAATAAGACGGAGTAAGTCAGGCCAGGGCCACCAGGGCAAAGCTCGTCTGGTCAGTTAGGTACTAAGTGACCTTTATCTCCTGTTTCCCATTCTTATTGTTTTGTAAATTTAGCTCCCACCCCAAAGATGCCTATCTTGAGTAGTTTAGGAGATTAACTTTTGAGTTAGAGTGTTGTTTAGGTCTTGGGTTATACTGATTATTATTGTTCAATATAAAGATTAGCATGGTTCTTACTTTGAACTTTCATCGATAAAACTGTGATTTTGAAATGGAAGAACAGAACAGTCATGGAGAGGCTACTCTCACAGTTGTCCGGAATCACTGGCCTTCTGACACTGTTTAGTGGACCGGTCTCCATCACACTACATCTTAGCTGACAGTGACAGGCAGCTGGACCCTCTTCATCCGGTGACACAACCACCCTCAGCAATCAGGAAGAAAAATTCTTGGAGAACAGATTAGTGTTGGGCAACTAAAGAGCTGTTGATTTTTAGCAAATGAAGAGTATACACGGGAATCACAGACTCTGGACTCTGCTGCGGGAGTTGGAACCCTTACTCAGCCACTTCCCATCCACCCTGAGTATGTTAATTACCCTCTTTCAGCCTGGGTTTCTGAACCTCTAAAACAGCGGTTCTCAACACCCCTTTGTCCATTTGTAATAACGCAGCTATTAGGAAGGTTGAGAACTACTGCTCTAAAATAAGTTTCCTAACAGGAATGATCCCATCATCACAGGTTCCAAGTTGGTGTGAGGATTCAGTGAGACAGTACCTATAAAAGTGTCTGGGATGTGGTGACCTCTCAATTATTATAAGCGATGTTTATGAAAACCTTTAAACTGAATACAAAATATCATATTAAATTCCTACTTTTGGTATATTGGTTATCTCAACATCTTTTAAAAGCAGATTTTTTCCATGCACTCTGCTAAAAAAATTACTTCTGCTACTTAATTGTGGTGTATATTTCATAGAGCATGAAAAATTCCAAAATCAATTGATCTGGGGTTTCTTACCTGAACTCACAGCCTGGAGAAGAAAACAGCCAGAATATGGCTGACTCCTGACTTTGCCTTTTTCTTTGATAAACAGTAGGACTTTTAATCCTTGCATTCAGTGTAATACCTGTCAATCACCTTTTTCTAATTACATTTACCTGGAGTTCATTTTAAAGAAAATAACTTGTTGAGTCCAAAATGGTTGCATATTTATGCTGCAATTAGTTAAGAACTCCACAAACGAGCCCCTCCCTCTGAGCCCTGTTAAGAAAGGAGAAAGCAGTTGAGAGCCTACAAGATTTCAGAGCAATTAAGCTTAGAAATGCAGGTGTTTGAAACACCTGTTTCCCCCTCCCTCCCACGCCTACTGCCCGGGCCACCCTTCTTCAGTAGGTTAAAATAATTAACTTACCCTGTTGGGAGAAAAGCCCAGGGACTGCTAAGGGCAACAAGTCTCCTTTTCTCTCCTTTCTCAGACTCACTGAGAAAAATAAAAAGGTTCATGGGTGGTCTATAGGACAGCAGGAGAAACAACTCTCCTCTTCTTAAAAAAAAAAAGACAAAGACAAACAACAAGGAAGACATTGTCTCCCTCTGGCAAACTCTGTGACTTGTCTCAGTTCAGAATTGTGTGTTTGTTTTGTGAAAGTGACAGCGGTGTGTTTCAGGAGCATGAAAAAAACTCATTTAAGGAATATGTATGTGAAGAAATAAAGCAATCGGGGAGGATGTGATTTTGTCTAAGCTGCCTTTTGTTAATACCTACAAATTTATATTAAATCTCAATGACAGAGTCCCTCTTATGGATAAACTGTGGAAAATGTATTTGGGTTTTTAAAAACAGAATAGTTCGTAGCTAGGAAATCAGGAACTTGTTTAAAAACAGGAAACAAGGTTCCGTGTAGCAACCGGATTCAGTGTTTGCCTTTACGTTTGTGTTTCTCAGTTTTATTGCCCTGAGTCCCATTACCGCTGCTGTTGAATAACTTGGCATAACTTAGAAAAGATTGTGAAGGTAACTCTGTTTCTATGGTGACTGCACCTACTCAACTCAAGCACAAATGTGGGAACCTTAACTATTTTCACTGGAATGTAGGTTCTTGGAAGATGTAAGGATGAAACCGGTCAGGGAATAGCTATGAGCATGCATTTATGCTTTTCCATTTTTCTAAGGGTAACCTAAGGGCAGTTAGATTCTGGACTCGAATGAAAGCTTTGTGGGACAATGTCCAGGTGAAATACAACCGGCTACTGCACGCTGCTAATTCCACTTACAGTTCTGACCAATATGTAGTTTTTCTAATGGCTGGTGGTTTTAAAAGCATTTTCCCATTTGAGGCAAGGTTGCATAACTCCTGACTATTAGCGAACAGCGACTAAGCGCTGGGGAGAGGCGGCGAGCGGCTCTGATTAGGGAGGGAACCCGGGCCACACAGCGCGAAAACTGGGACTGCAGCACGACCGGCCCCATCCCGGGCTTTCTCCCGCCCGACCTCTGCTCTTTACAGCACCTGCAGGCTGCGCCTTCATCCCCGCGCAGCGCTGCCTCCTCCAACCCGGCCCAGGCTCGCTTTTGAACGTGGTGGCTCCTGAGCGCAGCAATGTTTCCAAACGGCCAGCAGGTGGCAGTGTAAACCCTGTTCCCAAATCTACACAAGTGGATTTAAGTCAGCAGAAAAGGGCGGAAATTTTTCACTTTAACAGTTCAAATAAATCTGGCATTCAAGGTTTCATTAAAATATCAGATATTTTAATGATATATATAATCAGCAATAATAATATTTAACATAAAGACACAAACCCACTGTCAAACTAAAAGCTGACTTCTATGCTGGGTTCTTTTTTTCCTTAGCAGTTACAAAGTAGTTTTTTTTTTACTTTAAGTCTGTTTTTCTCCTTCTGTGTTTACTCTATGATGAATATGGGCTTACTAGTCGTTTGAGTTCATTTTCTCATTAAGGGGATCTTTGTCACTGTTAGCTACGTGTGGCATGGATCCAGGATCAGCAGGGCTTTAGTCCAGGCCCAGGCTGTCTTTATTAGGTGTCACTATTAAGTATTAAGCAGCAGTTCCCGGGTTCCTCCTGGCCTGGTGCTGGGGGAGACAGCCTACAGGAGCCGCTGTGGTTACATTCAGGTCCATCCAAAGAGCTACTCTGGAGAGAGGGAGAGGGGGGGGAGGAGGGGGAGAAAGAGAGGGAGAGAAGGGGAGGGGGAGAGAGGAGGGGGAGGGGAGAGAGAGAGAGGGAGGGAGAGGGGAGGCGGGGAGAGAGAGAGAGGGAGGGAGAGAGGGAGGGAGAAAGCGGGAGAGAGAAGGTGAGAGGGAGAGAGGGGGCAGGGAGAGAGAGAGACAGAGAGAGAGGGAGAGAGAGAGAAGGCTCCCCCTCAGCACCTTAGCCCCCAGTGTCAGGATGTAAACCATCTGTAAAGCTGGAGGCTCTGAATGCCTTTGTTTAACACTTTCTTCCGTGGCTTTCATGCATTCTTGGCAAGCACCGATAATGTTTAAAGGGGGGTTGGTTTCCAGAAAATTTTACTTAAAACACATTTTTTTTTTTTAAGACAGAGCCTCAAGCTGTCACCCTAGGTAGAGTGCTGTGGCATCACAGCTCACAGCAACCTCCAATTCCTGGGCTCAAGCGAGTCTCTTGCCTCCGCCTCCCAAGTAGCTGGGACTACAGGTGCTGGCTACAATGCCCGGCCATTTTTTGGTTGCAGCCGTCATTGTTGTTTGGCGGGCCCGGGCTGGATTCGAACCTGCCAGCTCAGGTGTACGTGGCTGACGCCTTAGCCCGTTGAGCCGCAGGTGCCCAGCCTAAAACACGTTCTTAAATATGAGTATTATACCTGTACCTAGGTACTCATTTTCGTACAGACCCACATTTCCTTTTGCATACACCTAGATATGTAGGTTATTATGAAAGTTTTGAGAGACACAAAAATCCTGAAACATAAAATTCACTCCGAAACAAATGAATCCTCCCAGCAACTCCGACACTGGGCAAGTGGAAACTTGGACAAGTGAACCAGAAAGGACCCTGTCAACTGTGTTTCTTGGAAGTGAAATAATGGACATATCAGTCTGTCTCAAAACTTTTGTAGTGACCCACGTATTTATATACCATTGTATAAGGGGAAAATCTCACTATTGTGAATTCCATTGCATTATCCAATTTCCCCTATTATCTTGGAATTTTGTTGCCTCAAATATATGCTAATTAAATTAAAGGAAGTGGGTTATAAGTGGTAGGAACTAGGTACACACCAACTTCCATTACTTATAACTTAGGCACTGGAAAGTATTTTCTGCGCACTTTGATTTTTTTTGAGACAGAGCCTCAAGCTGTCACCCTGGATAGAGTGCTGTGGCATCACAGATCACAGCAACCTCCAATTCTTGGGCTCAAGCGAGTCTCTTGCCTCTGCCTCCCAAGTAGCTGGGACTACAGGCACCTGCCACAACGCCCGGCCATTTTTTGGTTGCAGACGTCATTGTTGTTTGGCAGGCCCGGGCTGGATTCGAACCCGCCGGCTCAGGTGTACGTGGCTGGCGCCTTAGCTCGTTGAGCCACAGGAGCCGAGCTAGCACTTTGATTTTTTGATATGAGATTTGCTGCATGTTCATAGGCAACCATGAATCTATTGATTAAGGAAAACGTACATTGAGAACATGCATGTGTCTTTGTTTTACCTTTATTCAGAGAAAAGAAATTTCAAAAGGACTTGTAGAGTTACAAGTTACAAATATTTTAACATAATTAGCTAAGTTTTAATTAATGTGCATTAACTGATACTTCTAGAATTACAGGATATTTACAAGTTGATACATATTTTAAATGACCAAAGAAAGGTAAATGGTAACAGTGTGAATTAGCTATCTCCTTGTGAATGTGCTGCCCCCCCTCACCCCTCAATTCACTCCAGTCAATAGTTGAAGAACGGGGCTTATTTAGCATGTCTCAAATCCTGTAATAACACTATTCCTTTTTAAAATGAATTCAAGGTATTAATATTTCTTTTCTTTCAATTCATATTACCAAAACAGTAAAAACCAGGAAAAAAATATAAACCTAGTGGTTGCTGAAACTGGGGAGGTTGCTCTCTAGTCTTTTTAATACCACATGGGGGGAACCCCAACCAAAGAAATCTGAGATATATAGTAACTGCTTTTTTTCTTTTTTGATTCATTTTGGATGCTGGTGCTAAACTTCCAAGTGTCGTGATTTAAAAAGAAATTTTATGCCCTTCTTACTTATTTCTAGGATGAGGGGAGGATAACATTTTTGCTTTCTTATGTGACTCTCTTTGACAATGTGCAGTAAGAAGTTCCTCAAAAATAAAATTTTTATCCTTCAAAGGAAAAAAAATAAAATAAAATGAATTCAAGGGAACCAAACAGGACAAGAGAACAAGTGTGTTGGTGGAATTTTAAGTCATTTTACCATTCTCTAAAATTGCAAATTCCATATCTTAACTGTGTTAAACCTGTTCTGTGCCCAGTTCCCCCTGTGGAAAAGCACACATACACATTTTACGTTGGACCCTGAACTACCACCTACAGGGTTATTTATATTAATGTATTTTTTCCAGGGTGTGTGTGGGGGGCTATTATATCTGCTTAAATCTGCTTCTAAAATGTTCATGTTTTGCTTTTTCCATCATTATGTTTCTTTATTTTATAGATTGGGTTGAGAGCGTGAAGATTTTTTTACCCATTTATTAAGCCTACGGATCAATGCCAATTGTATACTCAGATATCAAGGCAACTTTTCCAGCTGTGCCCTCACTGTTTTCGATTGTGTTCCTTACCATGTCCTGGGCGTCATTTTTCTGGTTTGAGTGAAACCTATGCAAGACATTAATTGTGTCTCATTGCAGGTCCTTGCTCCTCTTTCAATCCTGGTAGGTATGAATGCTCCAAAAGAAACACAACCCATAAACAGAACAACAATGTATTTCTCTGTACATTGTTCATGGGCAAAGAGTGTGTGAGAAATTCATATTTGTCAGGGTATTTCAGTGTATTTTCTGGGGCCCTTCACAAAGCCCGTGGCTCTGTTTCTAGTATTTTATTAACCACAATACTACTTTAGATCTAACCAAAAGGGCAATCATTATCAATTCTTTCCATTAAATATTATAGGATTTGTCCATCCATGTTCTAACACTAACAGAATAAAAAATTCTGCTATAGCAAACCTGGGGAAAAATTTTAAATAGAAAAATATAGGGGAGGTGCCTGTGGCTCAAAGGAGTAGGGTGCCAGCCCCATATACCGGAGCAGGTGGGTTCAAACCTGGCCACCGCAAAAACTGCAAAAAAACAAAAAAAGAAAAGAAAAGAAAAAAGAAAAATATAGATGTTGCTAGGATAGTTACTGAATAAATTAATAAATTAATAAAGCAACACTTTGGCCTGTGTTATCTACAACCTGACTCAAAGCAGTCAAAGAAAGAGTAAGCTAGTAGAACTTACATCCAATTCACATATAAGTTTTTTCTAAATCTCTGGTATAGAAATTCTAATTTTGATTTTAAATTTGATAAATGCTGCTTAATATATAAGTCAGAAGACAGTCATTACTGAATTATGTAAAAATCACTTATTCCTTATAGTTTCTAGAGGCAAACCATCACAATGAAGGCCAACTCTCCAACCATTACGGAGCACTACCTTGAGAGTAATTTGCTCTTTTGTTCAGCCAGAGGAACCCGGGGTTATAAGAAAAATGAAGTCCATCAGCTATTAACTACAGGCCTGACTAAATAGGAGCTAATATAACTGGAGCACTTTTACCAGAGTGAAATTGCTGGAATTATATATAGCAGAGCAAAGATGTAAGAATTACAGAGGACATTAATTCAAAGCTATAAAGTTTTGGGATTCTAACATAATCTTCTAAAATTTATATGTATTTACCCATGTCCCATGACTGATAATCCCTATTGTTGGGTATGCAGTGACAAAGCGTAATACTTACTTGACATTTTTGTGCATCAACATGAACTTATTTTAACACTAAAAATTATGTAAGTTTAAGTGTATTTCCTACAGTTTTATTCACTATGAAAACACAGAGAAATATATTTTGTGTAGGGATAAAAATTCATCCTCAAAAATAACATCATTAAGGGTAGACATCTTTTGAGAATTATTGATTTTGGTAACACGTTCATTGCACAAAAAAAAGGTGGGTATTTCTTGGGACCAATGGCCTGAAATTACACTTTCTTGTATTGAAAAAGGTTAATTAGGAATTGAGCTCAAAGTTAATTTTTTGAAGGTCAGCTGCTGTGCTATTGGGTTCTGTGACCCTGTCTTGAGTAATCACAGCATTAACATACAAGTTATAGCTTTCCTTTCACTTGATGACATAATCTCTTTAATTGGTGTCGGGAAGGCTGGATGTGAAAGAACCGTGGAAAACACCTAGAGACTATAATTTTACTCAATCCATTCAGAGGGCAAAAGAAACAAGCCTTAAGAATGTACTAGAGACTCATTACAACCCCTAGGCTGTCAACACAAAGCCCTCACGTTTCAACCAAGAGTTTTAGAAATGATCAAGTCTGTTTAGTTCTAACTTTGGCTGGTGAACTATTAACCTTTTCAGAAAAACTGGTGAATGCTACATGTCAGATTATCTTCTACAGGAAAGCTATGAGGGTGGATAATGTGGTTTAACTGACTAGACACAAATGTGAGAAGATAATATTCGCTACATTATTGTGTTCTCTCTGAAAAAACTACTGGAGTGAGTTTCCCTGCCTCTTACATTTCCATAACCCTTTACGTAATTCTCTTTCATAAACTCTCTTGGGCTCAGCATGCAGACTTGATATGCTCCATTTTCATTTGGGAGTTTAAATTCACCTTTTATAGCTGACCTTCCCCAAGATTAGCATTGTTGTGATCTGTTTTCCCAGTGGATTCTGCCAAGTAAAGAAGAAAGCTACTGTGGGTTAGCCCTTGAAATCTCCACTGTGAAACTTTTGCAAGGGAGGAAGGGAGGGAAGGAATGCGGAAGTTTGCTGAGCCTATCAGCACCAGTGCAGCGGCCACAAAGGGCAAAGTGGACCCTCTTCCTGGTAAGAAACTAGTTCTGCTTTGAATAAATGAGTTGGTATTTAAAAATGCTTATTTTTCTTAAAAGAACAAAATAAGTACCAATGGGATCTAGAAAGGGAACAAAAGCAAAATATAAAGCATGAATTCTATTTGGATAAAATTATTTAATCTCAGAAGCCTCTGATGAAATGTAATGGTAGGAGGAACTATTGAAAAATTCTGGGCCGATGATACCACCTTCCTCAGGCAGAGAAAGAAAGGTGAGCTCCTTTGCTTATGGAAGGGCTTGTAGTCAATCAGCTCCTGCCCTTAAGGCCTGGAATACTTCAATTCTGTTACCTTTTCATGTGCTTTAAAAAAATTAGGCAGCCATCCAAACAAGAAGCACTGTGCCTGGAATGCACTGTTTGGGGTGCCATTAGCAAGGAGACCAATGCAGGAATTTGTCATCCAGGAGACACAGGAAATCGTCGTTTAGAACTGGTTTGTCTTTGGTTCTGATATACTAGAATCTCCTTCTTGTGCTCTGTCTCAACAAAACTGTGCCCAGAGGTTGTGGGGAGAGATAGAGGTAAAAAGGGCAGACGGGATTTTGGACAGTACACATGCCTGTGTTCTGTGACACCCACTAGACACTTGCTGTATTGCATATTGATATGTCTTTAATCTGTCTCTAAGGAATAAACTAGTTTTGGGGGGTATGTTTTGTGTTCTATATTACTTTGCATTTTTCTGTCCCCATGTGCCCTGCACACAACCAACCAAACACCAGTGTTTTTCTATTATAAGGACATAGCAATTTTTACTCTTGAGATTTTCAAGTGAGAAATTAACTCATTTTGTCCTCTTTCTCCCAGTAATTCCTCTTTCACCTAGACAGTCACTAACCATACACCTTTAAGGATTAGCTTTGATGTTATCTCCAGAAAGTCTTACTCCTGAACATAATAACTACTTCCCCACGTTCAGGATCATCTATCACTCTAGTTGTGCCCTGAACATCCTGGCAAACTCTGTCCCAGCACCCTTCACACCTGCTAGCATTGTATGATAGCTCTCTGTTTCTCCTGAGGGCTGGACCTGTGTACTTTAAAATCTCTGGATCCCAGCATCTAGAATAGTGCCTGGCCCAGACAAGTGCCTTATGAACATTTGTGGAATGCATGTTTCAATAGGAGTATTTTGCTAATCTGTGGGGAACCGTTTATTTTTTGTGAAAAGCAGTTAGTATGATAAAATCCCTGAAATATAGAAACCCGGACACATATCTTAATGTTTACTAATCTATTTAAAACTAATTTCAGTAATATTTAAAAATTCAAAAATCCAACAATCTGGTTTTAAAACAAGCGAGACTGTGCTGGGTAGGTTTTCACAAAAACCCCAGCATAACCTTTTTATAGGAAATCAACTTAAGCCCTACACAGGTCACTTTAATTGCGTCCTCTAGATTAAGAGGATGAGTTATCCTACCCTCTCCTTGTCTCTACCCTTTCCTCTCATCCAGGTTAAAATTTTAATGGGTGTTGGAACCCAAAGTTGGAAATGGTGACCAGCAATTTAATGTCTCTTCACGGAGAGCACAATCAAGAAATCAAAATTCTTTTTGGCATTTCTGTCCACTTGTTGTGCAAATCAATGACCGTTGTTTGTGCGCCTTCAGCAAAGCAAGCATTGTGACAGCAACTCTGAACAGAAGTTTTCCTGCTTACCTTTTTATCACTTATTTAAGTTCTAGGGAGAGAGACCTGGCCGTTTTGTTACAGAATGGGTGTTTTCAATGCAAAGAAAAAAAATCACAGTTTCAAGATTTTACAATGTTTGCCCCTTTTCCCAGCAGGGATGTGTTTTGAGTGCCAGGAGACAAAAAGTGTGGCCTCAACAAGCAGAATTTTAAAAAGAACATCATTTTCATTATGTAGTCAATCTCAATTACAAGCAAATGTTTTCTCTGTGGAGACTCTTCTCCTTTCAGGCATTATGTGAGGCTCTTTTGTGGATGGAGAGAAAGGATCAGTGGTCAATAGGGAGCACAGTGCAGTGTACAGTGGATTTTTGTATCCCTCGGTCTACTACATAATGCGTTTTGTCAGGAGAACAGCCCGCCATCCTGAGCAGATTTGCTGAATTAAAGAGCACAGCAGGGAGAGGAAACTTGTTGCTAGGTGACTGACCGCCGCTGCTTGGCGGGTCTGGGCCGAAGGTGACTCTCTGCTTTTCTTCCACTACTTAATCTTGCCTTTTAATCTGCATCTATAATTAACTCTGTTAATGCCACACATCCATTTGTTTCTTCTTTACTGCACTTCAGGCAACCAATTTGTCATTATTTAGTCTTTTCACTCAAACAACAAACTATTTTTTCTCCATTAGCCTCATATGAGGAGAACCGTGCTGCAGGGGACAGAAAGATGTAGAGGCAGGAGAAGGGTGCCCTTCCCATGAGGATTTGCACGATACTTTTTGCTAATCTGAATGTAAAATGCGTCCTTGAGGAAACACCCCTGCTGCCTGTTATCTGTATAGCTTGATTGAGGGTCATTGAAATGTTCTTGGTGATTTTAAATGTCTCTCGGTGCTGATGTATATTTCAAGAGTTAAGAACTGCTTTCTTTTTATATAATTGTTTACCTCCAATATTTTTGCAGGACAATTCTCACTGATTGTTACTGCCTTGGAGGCTGGACTCAGATGCAAGAAGTGAGGACTTTGCAGAATCGATTCTGGCAACAGCATCCAGAATTCAGCTTGGCTGACGTCAGCAGTTCAACTGGGATGTTGTGCCCAGAGGGAAAATTGAGGTGACTTTAAAGGACCGGGTCTGTGGCACGATTTTCAACACTGTTCCTTGCAGGATGACCCCACACCCACCTCTGATCTTCCTGGATATTCTGTGTGTGAAGATGTAAAGTAATAATCCGTACTGATACAGGCCTTGACCTGCCTTTCTGTTCTTGCAGGCAGACTGGTGTAATAGTTAAAAGATCTGACGGAGGGACAGACTGCCTGGCTTCAAATCCCAAGTATATCAGGGAGCTCTAAAACAGTGATGATAATACTGCCTGTCTCATGATTGTATGCCTCATGTAAGATTAAGTAGGTTAATGTATGCAAAGCAATCAGTGCTTAGTAGCTATAATTATTATTACATTGGTAATGTGAGGAAACAATCATCTACCCATTTTTTCCATGTCGATAAAACTGCATGCCCAATGCCAATAACAATGATAACATGTGGAGACCGTATAATACCTTTTACCCTACAGTTTTCACAGCAGTTTAATCATGTGATCTCATTAATCCTCCAACTCTAGTTTTCAAACTTCTCTCTGTACAGAGACAAGTTACCCTACCAAAGTTAGTCTAAATGCATATTTTTCTTAAGACCATATATCTTGTGTATACTGTAACGTTCTGCCACAATTTGGATTTTTAAGTGTTCAACCTGATCCATTTAAATCCAGGGAAGGTAGGCTGCGCAGGCTTTTATCCCAGACATATTTGGAGAGCATTAGGCTGTAATTAGACTAACTGGGGCTAGGTGGAGGTTGTGATGGCTCCATTTCTGTGGTGCATAAAAGCATCTTGCGTGCAGAGAATTAGGAAGCCAGAATTAGAACCATTAGGATGTCATTCACTACATTTTCATTTGATCAATTTATACTCTTTCATGTGAAGGCCTGGTCTGCACCTTTTATGCAAGTGTTAATATTTGCCTTGATTCTATGAAATGTGGCTGACTGCAAATCTATACATGTGTGAGGATGGAGATGTGATTCCATTGTTGGTGAATGTGGGCCCGGTGCATTGCTCCCCATCACCACCAAACACAACAAGGGCAGTGCTCTGAGCGTGAGCTAAGAGCCCTAGTTTTTTTGTTTTTTTTGTTTTTTTTTTGAGACAGAGCCTCAAGCTGTCACCCTGGAGAGAGTGCTGTGGCATCACAGCTCACAGCAACCTCCAATTCCTGGGCTCAAGTGAGTCTCCTGCCTCTGTCTCCCAAGTAGCTGGTACTACAGATGCTGGCG
>CAUYON010041315.1:0-20306 GCA_963573935.1 Arctocebus calabarensis | reverse complement strand
AAAAAAAAAACACGGGGGTCACCCTTTTTTTGTTCTTCAATAATTCAATTTTTTTTTAACACAAGCAACACAAACAGTTTTTTTTTTTTTTTTTTTTTTTTTTTTTTTTTTTTTTTTTTTGAGACAGAGTCTCACTAGTCGCCCTTGGTAGAGTACTGTTGCGTCACAGTTCACAGCAACCTCAAACTCTTGAGCTTGAAGCAATTCTCTGCCTCAGCCTCCCAAGCAGCTGGGACTACAGGCGCCCGGCACAACGCCTGGCTATTTTCTGGTTGCAGTTGTCATTGTTGTTTAGCTGGCCCAGGCTGGGCTCGAACAGGCCAGCCTCAGTGAATGTAGCTGAGGCCATAACCACTGTGCTTCCGGCGCTCAGCCTGGTTCTTATATTAAAGATCAGAGGCGGGGCTGCGGAGCTTACGCTTACGTATTACGTCATAATGCAGAGCCTAGCAACAGCGCAGATTCCAGGCCGAGTCTGTTGTGGTCGCTACCGCCCTCGATAGGATGGGGAGAGCTGCTCCAGGGAAGCTGCTACCGGATTCCGGCCTCCAGGCTGTTATGGGGCTGGCACAGCCGCTCGTCCTGACGCTCCTGCTCACGTCCGTCACTATCTCCAGTGTCATATCACCGAAACCAAACCAAACCATATTCAGTTCCAACGTTTCTATCCCAAACCTGAGTGTTCAAATACAGGAAAACCGTCTCACGCTCCCTCCCACGACTGTCAAAGAGAAAAGTGAAAGAGCACCTGTGGTCCCTCCTCTCACGCTGCCTAGTCTGTACCTAGAGGGAGCTTTTGACAATGAATATTCTAACATACAGGAGGAAGATCTTCTCACACTCCACGGTTCTACATCCACCGCCAGAGAAAAGCTGGACAACAGTGTTTATGGAGTAACAGACTATGACTTGACCACCAGCCCCAAGAATGAGTCTGATGACACCTCGGTAGAAAACAAGAGTTCCATGAAAATTGAACAGTCGGTGAAACCTTTCAAGAGTCTATTTTCAAAGATACAAGCGAAAGATAGCCATTTCTTATTTTATTTTATTATCTTTGCTTTTTGTGTAGCTGTCATTTACATTACTTACCACAACAAAGGGAAGATTTTTCTTTTGATTCAAAACAGGAAATGGCGTGATGGCTTGTGTCCCAAAACAGTGGAATATCATCGTCTAGAACAGAATGTTAATGACGCAATGCCTTCTTTGAATATTACCAATGATTACATTTTTTAAAACAGTGATTTGAGTTTGCTTATTATGTAATTTTATTTGTTTGACTTTTTGTCTTATATTGTGTAGATGTTTGCCGTAGGCAATTGGTACTTAAATAAGAGGTTGGTCTCCCTTTTCCCTTGGTGCTTTGGAAATTCAGTGTCACAAAGAAGGAGTATATAATTTTTTATCTATACTTTTAGAGCTGAATTTAATCAGGTGTCCAAAATATGAGTTAAACATTAGCTTATAATTACACTGTTAGTTTTTATTGTTTTAGTTTATTATATTTCTTCTGTAATTTAGTGATGCTATTTTAAAAGATCCCAAACTAGTAGCTAAATTCTAACATATCTGGTTACTGATGTCTCAGATTCATTCTCTGCCATCCAAATACTATTTTTTTAAGTGCACATTTCTCTGTGGTCCCAAACTGTAATGTACAAGGAAATGTGTTGATAATGCTTTGCATTTCATGTTTTTTCTTCCAAGAAAACTGCTTTGGAAATTTTTAGATAGCTTTTTTTTTTTTTTTTTTTTTGCAGTTTTTGGCCAGGTCTGAGTTTGAACCCACCACCTCTGGCATATGCGGTCAGTGCCCTACTCCTTTGAGTCACAGGTGCCCCTCTATTTTTAGATAATTTTAACATAATTTAAGATAAAGATAATCCTCAATCTGACCAAAATTTAGGTAATTAATTAAATAAATCTAGAAACTTTGGCAATAGAGATTGCAGTTTGCTTTGGGCATAGATAAAATGTTACTGAGATGCCATTTTTTGGTTTGAATTACCAAATTAAATATAGAGGTAGAAACAGTGGTAAAATATTAAATACATGTATAGTTACTTTTAATTAGCAATTGATTGTAGCTTGGGTTCCTCTAAGGTTTCAGCATTGGGCAGAGTTTAAAATTGCATCACATTTGTTCACTTTATTATTTTATACTAAGTTTGAATAAATCTTAGGGGACATTATTGAGAGAGGATACCCAGAAAAAGTGTTAGGCCTCCCTGACCCTGCCAAGCTTTTTGAACTGTACATGGCAGAAAGAAATATAACAGTTGGGGGAGTGCTTATTCAGAATTTTGGATCCTGGGTAAGACCAGTTGTTTATTGCTCTAAGCAACTTGACAGGGTCTCAAAAGAATGGCCCCCATGCCTAAGGACACTTGTAGTCACTACCATGCTGGTGCAAGAGGCTGATAAGTTGACTTTGGAACAAAACTTAAAAGTCTGGATACCATGCACAATGGTCAGTCTTATGAAAACCAAAGGGTACCATTGGTTGACCAACTCATGCCTCATCAAATATCAAAGCTTACTGTGTAAAAATTCATGGCTGGTTATAGAGGTTGTATCTTCCTTGACCCCTGATACTTTGCTTCCAGTTGGGATGGGGAACCTGACCATGACTGTGTACAGTTTGTCGAGGCAGTGTACTTGAGCAGGTCAGTCCTGCTTGACCACCTGCTGAAAGATCCAGACTTGGAGCTCTTCATAGATAGAAGCAGTTCTGTCAAGTTTAGGGGAGAAAGACAAGTTGGCTATGCAGTGGTTACTCTGACTGAGGATGTTGAAGCAAAGTCCTTATCACAAGGAACATACACCCAGAGGGCTGAGCTGATAACATTGACTTAAGCCTTAGAACTGAATGAAGGAAAAAGCATAAACATTTTCAGAGACTCGTGGTTTACCTTCCTTACCCTCCATTTACATGGGGCTATTTATAGAGAAAGAGGGCTTCTAACAACAGGGAGAGTAGACTTAAAATACCCAGGTGAAATTCTACAGCTACTGGAGGCTGTATGGAAACTCAAGCAAGTAGCCGTCATCCATTGACAGGTGCATCAAACAACCTGGAGGCACAGAAGAATGCAAAGACAAACAATGAAGTTAAGATAACCCTCCCATATTGGGCTGCCACTGTTGTCCCTTTAATCCCATGGGCCCCAGACTTAACCCCTATATATTCTGAAGTGGAAAGAGAATGGATGAACTGAGAGAGCTAGAGATTCTGGAAAAAGATGGAGGAGACTGCCAGATGGGCAAGTTGTAGCGTCCCATCTCCTGGGGCCAACAGTTGTCCTCTCTATGCATGAGGCTGCACACTTAAGACAAGGGAAAAAATGCAGAAGCTTCTAGGAAGATACTTCTAGATTCCCTCTTGGCCACCCTTGCCAAGAAAGTCAGCCAGCATTATGTGACATTCAACCCGCACAGTGCCAAACTGGTACCATCCTTGCTGCCTGAAATTCAGTCCTACAGGGAAGCCCCTTTTGAAACTGTGCAAATGGACTATACTGAGTTGTCCAGATGTTGAGGAAACTGTTACTTACTAGTTGTGGTCTACATGCACTCAGGATAGATAGAATCCTTCATAACAGAGATAGTGCAAATGACAGCCAAAGCCTTCAATATCATCTGGAAACTACATGTGACACATAGGCCATAAAGCTTGGGTAAAGTAGAACACATGAACAGAACCAGCATGAATCAGTAAACTCTGCCAGGAAGCAAAGCTTAATTGGATATAGGCCTTGCCACTGATTTTGTTCAATATTAGATGTACCCCTTCTAAAAGATCAGGGTACTCCCCTTATGAGATACTGTGTAATAGGTCTCCACCAATCCTCTGCAATTTACTAGGGAGTCCTCAAAGGGCTGGAAGAGACTGAATTGCATAGGCAGAAGCCCTAGGAAGAGTAGCAAAGAAGATCTCCACTTGGGTAATTAACTGTGTTCCGTTTAGTCTTTTGTGTCTGTACATCCTTTCTCTCTAGGGAACCAAGTCTGGGTCAAGGATCGAAACCCGGTTCCCCTCAAACCAAGATTGTAGGGCCTACACAAACACTCCAAATACACCCACAGCAGTGAAGGTGGAAGGGATCCTCACCTCGATCCATCACAGCAAGCTGAAAAGAGCTTCACTGGCCCCATGGGAAGCAAAAAAAGATCCGGCCAACCCCTGCAAGGTACCTCTTGAGGCAGTCAACATGCCCTGCTTCAGCCATAAACATCCATACTCAAAGCTAGCTGAAGCCTGAGTAAATATGCATAGGGAAAAATCTTGAAATATTTGAAACCTTGAAATATGCCCAAAATGTTCACCTCATTCAGAGCAACCACTGCATGGCCAGCTTGTCTTTCTCCCCTAGAGTTGACAGAGCTGCTTCTATCTACAAAGAGTTCCAAGTCTGGATCTTTCAGCAGCTGGTCAAGGATATTGGGTAAAATATGCCCAATATTTGAAATCTTAAAATATGCTCAAAGTGTTCTCATAACAAAGGCCTGTCCTGAAGGGAAACTATTTTAACCTGGCTTTATGGACCCAGACCAATTGGCCAGCTTCAGCCCCATTTAGACTTTCTGTTTTACATAAAGAAAGAGGAATACCAAGACCTCAGGCCCTCCAAAACTCTGAGATTTAATCACAAGATTGATAAAATGCTTCCTTTCTTGACACTTTACTACATCAACAGAAATCAAGTATAACATTGGATTACAACTGAAATAGTGACAAGATACAGACTCTATTTAAAGAGTTCTTATAAAAATCCAAAGACAATAGGTAACAAAAAAAGGAAACTGAAATCTCTGGAACCTACAGTACAGTAAACATAAAATACAACTCTGCCCCTAATCATATTAAAAATAAATCTCATAAGGAAAGCCTAATTATCTCAGTTCCATTTACCCAATACCTCAGGACAAGCTTTCAACAACAACAACAAAAAGTACAAAGCATGCCAAAAGGCAAAAAAAGAAAGCCAAAGAATGAGTATGAAGAGATAAACCAAACCTCTGAGCCAGACACAGATATGACACAGATTTTGTAATTATCAGATAGGGAATTTAAAATAGCTATGACAAAAATGTTGAAAGTTCTAATTGAAAATAATAAACAAAATGATGGAAGCTGTAAGAAGGAATCATAAATAAATGTTAGAAATAAAAACATTGCAACTGAAATGAAGTCTTTGATAAGCTCAACAGTAGACTGGACACAGCTGAGGGAACAATCAATGAGCTTGAAGATGTGTCAATGGAAAGTTCTCAAACTATAATGCAAAGAGAAAAAAAAAAGAATGAACAAAATGAAATACTCAGGATTGTAGGATAACTTTAAAAGTTGCAATATACATGTAATGGGAATACCAGAAAAATAAGAGGAAAAAAGGAAACATTTCAAGTAACAATGACTGATAATTTTCCAAAATTAATGGCAGATAACAAACCACAGATCAAAAAACTTCAGTGAACAAGCAGGATAAATATGTTTTTAATCTATACCTTGAAAAAATAAAAATAAAAGGTAAATCTATACCTTTAAATATCATATTAAATCTTGAAAAAAATCTAGATGAGAAAACATTTTACCCATACAAAACCAAGGATAAAAGTTCCATCAGCCTTCTTATCAGAAAACATGCAAGTAAGAGAATTGGTGAAATATTTAAAGTGTTGGTTTGGGGGAATTTCCTAACAAACTAGAATTCTATATTCAGTGAAATTTACATGGATGGAGCTGGAACATGTTCTCCTTAGCAAAGTATTTCTAGAATGGAAGAAAAACTATCCAATGTATACACCCCTAATACGAGACAAATTCTTTATCGTTCAAGTGAAGGCTACAACCCATTTATTGCACAGGAAGACGGGGAAAGGGGAGAGGGAGGGAAGGGGAGGGAGAGAGTGGGGGGAGATGGGACAAAGGGTGAGATCACATGTGTGGTACATATTTGAAAGGTCAGGAGAAGACTTCTAAATACGGATCAAAAATGTTTTCATACAGTAAACGAGAAAATATCATGAACAGTATGTCAATCAGGTTGATAAAAATATCTCAGATTGCATGTGAAACCCCCACACTGTACCCCATGGTTGAACTAATGTACACAGTTATGATTCAATAAAAATAAATAAATAAAATAAAATAAAAACAAATACACGGCCACTGTAAACACCTAGGATGAACACAGAGAAAACAAAACCGAAAAAATCTACGTTTACAACGTTTAGACCTTGATGGCAATGTATGAAATAGATGGCCAGCAAAGGGGGGCGGGGAAGAATGGCGGGGGGAAGAAAAGCACAGTGCTCCAAGATTACTGCCTTCTTGAGTTTAAGAAAATGGAAAAGGGGAAATTAAAAATGGCAAATACCTTTCTTCAATTAAAAAAAAAAATAAAAAACTCTCTTGTTTGAATCTCACTAATGAAAAAGAGCATGGCTGCCTATCAACTTTCCACATGCCTAACATGAATACTGCCTCAGAGTTTCTTAAATCAGCAATGTCCTAATCTTTCCTGGTAAACTTTTAGAATAATTCAGTGTACCCTGCTTCTTCCCAATTGTTTTTACGGAAACGACTTAGAGATTTGGACACGAAACATCATCTGGTGATGTACTACACACAATCTCACCTCTGAGAACCGTCCTGTGATTCGAATGTCCTTTCAGTACATCTTTCTGTAAACAGTGTTTATCTCTAAAACTGCTATTCTGAGCAAGTATTCTGGGAAGGGTGGCAATCTAGCAGGAATGTAGAAGGGGAGGACTTGTCTTGAAGCTACTTTGCGCAGCAAGCACCCTGTTTTTACTTAGATTATAACATTGATTCGGGGTGTCTGAGAGGTAGAAATTACAGCAGGGCCTAGGAATACCTCCTTCCTAACAATGACTGAATGATTTTATGCCAAGAAAAGCAAGAGAAAGCTTTTTCTTTTTTTAATTATTTGGTAAGCTGTTACTAATGTAAACCACATTATTAAATCTTTTGTTCAGGAGAAATATAAAAAGAGAGCGGCACCTGTGGCTCAAGGAGTAGGGCACCAGCCCCATATACAGGAGGTGGCAGATTCAAACCCAGCCCCGGCCAAAAAAAAAAACTGCAAAAAAGAAAGAAAGAAATATGAAAAGAAAATATAATCCAGATAATTAAAAAGGGAAAAAGAAGAATTCTCAGGCTAATCTGTGTGCCTCTAGGTCATTACTGTCTCGGTGATATCATTTCACACATTATCTCTTGGTTTGCTCAATTAATGAAATGAAGCAATGAAACACTATACGGAGATCAGATATGGGAAGTAAAATCTTTAAAGATTAGTATTTGGTACAGAGAAAAATCAATAAAACTTTGATTTAAAAAGTAAGCATTCACGGCTGGGAAAAAAAATCAACACTGTTAAAATGTCTATACTTCCCAAAGCAATCTACAGATTCAATGCAATCCTCATTAAAATATCAACATCATACTTTTAAGATTTGGAAAAAATAATTCTTCATTTGGTATGAAATCATAAAAAAACCTGTATAGCTAAGACAATTCTTAGGAATCAAAACAAAGCCAGGGGCATCAGCCTATCGGACTTTAGACTATATACTGCAAAGCCAAAGTGATCAAAACAGCATGGTACTGGCACAAAAACAGAGACACAGACATTTGGAACTGAGTAGAAAACTATGAGATGAACCTAACAGCCACCTGATCTTTCATAAACCAAAAAAGAACATACACTGGGAAAAAGACTCCCTATTCAATAAATGGTGCTGGGAGAACTGGATAACCACATGTAAAGACTGAAACTGAACCCGCACCTTTCTCCACTCACAAAAATTGATTCAAGATGGATAAAGGACTTAAATCTAAGGGATGAAACAACAAAAATCCTCAAAGAAAGTGTGGGAAAAACACTTGAAGATATCGGCCTAGGGAAAGATTTTATGAAGAAGACTTCCGTGGCAATTGCAATAACAAAAAAAATAAACAAATAGGACTTCATTAAACTGAGTATCTTCTATACAGCTAAGGAGACAACCAAAGCAAATAGACAATCTTTAGAACATAAAAAGATATTTGCATATTATGAATCAGACAAAAGCTTGATAACGAGGATCTATGAGAACTAAAATTATTCAACAAAAAAAGACACAAAAAGCCCATATATCACTGGGCAAGAGACATGAATAGAATCTTGTCTAAAGAAGATAAATGCACTAGCTAACAAACATATGAAAAAATGCTCATCGTCCCTAATCATCAGAGAAATGCAAATCAAAGACACCCTGTGATATCACCTAATCCCATTTGGAATGGCCCATACCACAAAGTCTCAAAGCTACAGATGCTGGCGTGGATGTGGAGAGAAGGGAACACTTTTACACTGCTGTTGGGACTGCAAACTAATATCACCTTTTTGGAAGGAAGTATGGAGAATCCTCAAAGAACTTAAATTAGCCCTCCCATTTGATCTTGCAATCCCATTACTGGGCATCTACCCAGAAGAAAAAAAAGTATTTTGTCTTAAGAACATCTGCACTAGACTATATATCACAGCTCAATTTACAATTGCCAAAATGTGGAAACAACCTAAATGCTGACCAATGCAGGAATGAATTAACAAGTTGTGATATATGTATACCATAGAATACTGTTCAGCCATTACAAAACATGGAAACTTTACATCTTTTGTATTAACCTGGATTGAGCTGGAACACATTCTTCTTAGTAAAGCATCATAAGAATGGAGAAGCAAGACTCCAACGTACTCAATTCTAATAGGAAGACAGTAGATGACCTAATACACGGTGGAGGGGAGGGGAATGAGCAAGTAGGGAGGGGGACGTGGATGGGGGGTCATAGTATATGGTACACCTTTTGGGGATAGGACACAATTATAAGAGGAAATTTACCTATCAAATGCAATCAGTATAACCTAATAATTAGGTTACAAAATAATAATATAGAAAAAAAATTACTGGATGAAACGTAACAATATAAATAAGCAAGAAGTGAACCGTACATTACTTTTTAACATTAAGTACTTTCCAAAAAAACCACAGAAGGTATTGAGTAATCTTGGCATTCTAATAACTAGAAGTTTCTATCTATTTTCAATTCCAAAGTTGCTTACTTTGTCTAATAAATGCTGGATTACATTTATAAAGGCATAAATTACCAAAAAAAAAAAAAAATGTAAATTCCCTTACTAGAAACTTACTTCAAAATAGTACTTCCAGAATATGCCATTCGGTCACTATAGTTCAGGCTAATCTACAGCTTATATTTCTACTCTATGAACCAAATTATTTTACTAAGGAGAGCAGACTATTCCCTAACCATCTGAAATAATTATATACATAATAGTTTGCAAACAGAGTCCTGGGCTGTTACAATAATATTAACTCTAATACTTTTTAACGTGGTTTGCTTTGGGGTTCTTTTGGCTAAAATAACCCGATGGTATAAAGAAAATGTGGTATACACATACCATAGAATATTTAATTCAGCCCTAAAAAGGAAGGAAATTCTGACATATGCTACAACATGGATGAACCTTGGGGACATTACGTTAAGTGAAATAAGCCAGTCACAAAAAGACAAATACTGTGTGATTCCACTTATATGAGTTATCTATAGTCAAATTCACAGAAACAGAAAACAGAATGGTGGTTGCCAAGGAATGGCTACTTAATAAGTACAGAGTTTCAGTTTTATAAGATGAAAATTGTTCTGGATATTACACAATGTGAATATACTTTATACTCAATAGTACACTTAAAAATGATTAAGATGACCCAGGCATGATGGTTCATGCCTGTAATCCTAAGACTCTTTGAGGCCAAGGTGAGAGGATCACTCAAGGTCAGGAGTTCAAGATCAGCTTGAGCAAAGTGAGACCTCATCTCTACAAAAATAGAAAAATTACCTGGCCATGGTGGCACACAGCTGTAGTCCCAGCTACTTATGAGGCTGAGACAGAAGAATCACTTGAGCCCAGGACTTCAGATTGCAGTGAGCTATGATCATGCACTCTAGCTGGGGCAGCAGATTAAGATGGTAAATGTGTGGTATGTATATTTTACCACAATTTTAATTTTTTCTTAAGAAAAGAATATACCTGACAAAGAGGAAAACTTAACACAGACTCCCCCAATCTCAGAGCTGGAAGAAATTTTAAAGACTACATAATCCACCCCCACCTCTATTCCAAACTTACCAACAACCATCAACTAGTCCCTTAGCACACAAAAGAATAGCATAGCCATTCTTAGGGAATCCATTGGCCTCCAATCTAGAAAACTATTCTTTTTTTTTTTTTTTTTTTTTTTTTGTAGAGACAGAGTCTCACTTTATCACCCTCGGTAGAGTGCCATGGCATCACACAGCTCACAGCAACCTCCAACTCCTGGGCTTAGGCGAATCTCTTGCCTCAGCCTCCTGAGTAGCTGGGACTACAGGCGCCCACCACAACCCCCAGCCATTTTTCTGTTTTGCAGTTCGGCCGAGGCTGGGTTTGAACCCGCCACCTTCAATATACGATGAGCCACAGGCGCCACCCTAAAAAACTATTCTTTACACTGATTCAAGAATGTATTTCTGGGTAGTTGCCAATTATCCATCCTAGCTTTAATTCCTGGGACTCCCCTTCTACACACAAGTCCGTCAGATACTTGAAGGTTATCAGTCATAAGAGACAGAGACATATAAAGTATTTCAGAGGCCAGGGCTTCACAATCAGATAAACATCAAGTCAAATCTTGGCTCTATTAACTGAGACCTTTGACCCTCAATTTCCCTATCTATGAAATGGAACAATTACTGTTATTACCTCATGTGGTTGTTATGAAGATTGTATATTGTACGGTTCTTAGTGCCTGACGTACACTCAATAAATTCTAGCTTCTATTATTACCATTACCATGGTTGTTGGCATCTCTCTCCCAACTGCCCCCAGCCCCCCCCAGCTCAAACATCTCTACATCTTTCAAAAAGTTACTTTAAGAAGAATTGTTTCAGGTTTCCTCAAAATGCTGGTCACTCTCCTCGGGACACAATTCGATATGTCGGTGCTTTTAAAAGGATGGTTCCAGGAATTGGATATAATCCATGCAGCAATCTGACCAGAGGAGAGAGCAAAACCATGTGCTACTGAGTCCACACAGCAAAATTCAAGTTCTGTAACCTAAGACCTAGATGCTTTCTTGGCAGTCACATCACATCATGTACTTATTCAACTAAAACTCCCAAGCATTTTAAACATACATGCATACTTGACCCATCCTATAATTGTACAATTGAATATTTAGTACTAAGTAAAAAAAATTAGCATGAACATCTACTTAATTCGGTCTTGTTAGTCAGTTTTTACCTTACAAATATTTCAACCCAAAACTGCCATATATGCCCTTTTGCAGACCTTTACCGCTGTTACAAAACAGTGCCCTTGCCAAAGCGATATCATTAATAAAATACTGCCTAATAAAACAGTTTACAGAAAAAAATTATTTTTGTCATGTCATATACCATCGTCAGAAAGAAAACAAACTTGGCTGCAATTGTAATAGAAACTTATAAAATCCTTAAGAAATCTATAAAAACAATTTGAAAGCATTCTTTGAAAAAAAAAGATGCTGTTGAATTGATCCTTTTAACAAGATTACTCGTTGGTAATAAGTGATGGCAAAGATAGGCATTCTGTCAAACTCTCTGTCCTAGAACCAGGAAAAACAACTAAAGACAAACAAAAATAAAAAACAAAATAGGAAACAGCCACATTCCCAAATCATAATTTTTGAACACTTATTGCCAAATGCAGTGAAATTCTCATCCAGTTTAAGCAGCACAGTAAGAGTAGGGACATGCGTGTTTTAATTCATTTTGGGCCTATTGTCCACCATTTTATCAACAAGAAAATAAAAATATAGAAAGGTAAGTTGTCTAAGATCATAGAACTAGCAAGAAGAAAAGCCATGATTCAAACCTGGGCATCTGACTACAGAGTCCACTTGTAACAAGTTGTATTACCACTCTGTTCCACAAATACATAGCCAAATCAGTAATCGCTTGCACGGGCAAAGTCTGGGGTCAGAGGGCACCAACACACCCCATGCAGTATCAAAGGGGAGGTAAGATCAAGTGAGAAAAAGGACAAGCTATCTTTAAAAGAGCAAGATGTCAGTCTGGCAGGTCAGAAAAGTAACTGAAAGTACAATCGGCTCTGAAGAGCACTGACATCTTGCTCTTATAAAGATAGCTTGTACTTTTTCTCTCTTTTTTTTTTTTTTTTTTTTGCAGAGATGGAGTCTCGCTTTATCGCCCTCGGTAGAGTGCCGTGGCGTCACACAGCTCACAGCAACCTCCAACTCCTGGGCTTAGGCGAATCTCTTGTCTCAGCCTCCCGAGTAGCTGGGACTGCAGGCGCCCGCCACAATGCCCAGCTATTTTTCTGGTTTGCAGCTCGGCAAGGCTGGGTTTGAGCCCGCCACCTTCCGTATATGGGGCCGGTGCCCTGATGAGCCAAAGCACTTTTTCTCATTTGATCTTATCTCCCCTTTGATAGCCATTCATGGAAGGCTTTTAAAAAGACTAGAAACAAAGTGATAGATATCAACAACAAAGGAGAGCCAACAATCAAAGAGAAGAGAAAATGGACCAAATAGAACCTTTTTTTTTTTTTTTTTGGATATGCTTGGCCCAGTCTGGAGACAGACGCCAAACAGTAATTCTAAAATGACAATTTTAATAGAAAAAATTGATAATTAAACAATGATAGACAGGAAGAGAACTCTAAAAGGAACCCTAGAACTGCGGGCAGTATCCAATGTAAGGCGAACTCAGCATTTAAAACGGCTCAGAACGACTATCCCAAATCAGGTAACAAAGGAAAATCTGGAGTTCAGATTGATAACTGGTGCAACAAAAAGAAATAATCAGCCCTCTACTGCCCTGTGACAAATTAGCAGCCTCCTCCTAGCCAGGAAAGAGATAATCATGATGGTGCAGCACTAGTGGGAAAGCAATCTGGTTTAACAGGCCTAGACTAAATTCTAGCTTCCAACTGCCCTAGCTCACGCCCCTGGTAACAGCTAGCTGTAAAAACAATGCCCCATTTAAATATGAGTAACAATCAGAAGGGAACCATCATTACTATTCATTCCACAAGATACTACAAACTTCTACTAACATTCAAAAAAAGAAGTTACAATGAAATATAGCAAATAAAATCAACTAAAGAACAAATGCTGGATAAATTTTTCCATGAGACGGAAGCAACAATGAACAGACACTTCAGCCCATGGAGTCCAAGAAATTGAAATAAGGGCTCAAGAAGAAAGTAGAATAATACAACAATTTTAGAAAAGAAATCCTACTGGAACCAGCAAAAAAGAATAACACTGCTGAAAACACAGAGACTAGTGTTAGGATAGACTAGTGAAGATGAAGCATAATGAAATGGAAATAACAACACTAGCAGTTTTGAGCACTTAACTATATACTCTTCCAAGCTGTTTTAATTCTTTGAAATAGACACATTATTATCTTCATTTTGGGGGGGCGACAGAGTGTCATATTGTCACCCTCAGTAGAGTGCCATAGCATCATAGCTCACAGCAACCTCAGTCTTGAACTCAAGTGATTCTCTTGTCTCAGCCTCCCACGCACCTGCCACAAGGCTACATTATCTTCATTTTGAGGCTTGGAAGTTGAAGCAACTGGCTCATAGTTAAACAGTGAATAAGTCATATGAAAAGATTTAAACCCCCACATGGCTCCAAACTTTGTATTGCTTACCTATGTGCCTTCATAGAAGGCTTTTATTTTATTTTTTTGAAACAGAGTCTCACTATGTCACCCTTGGTAGAGTGCTATGATGTCACAGCTCACAGCAACCTCAAACTCTTGGGCTTAAGCGATTCTCTTGCCTCAGTCTCCCAAGTAGCTGGAACTACAGGTGCCTGTCTGGCTATTTTTTGGTTGTAGTTGTCATTTTGTTTGGCAGGCCCAGGCTGGATTCAAACCCGCCAGCTCCAGTGTATGTGACTGGTGCCCTAGAAGCTGAGCTACAAGCGCCAAGACATTCGTAGAAGGCTTTTAAAAAGACTAGAAACAAAGTGATAGACATCAAGAACAAAGGAGAGCCAACATAATCAAAAAGAGAAAATGGAACCAAAAAAATATTTTAAAGAGATGCAAAAACAAAAGTTCCCACAACAAAGCAAGACTTATCACTGCAGAATGATGGGTACACAGAGTCCTGAGAAAAACTGATAGAGAATAATCTGTACTGAAACACATCCTAGTACAGGCCCTGGACTTCAAAGACAAAGAAAGAATTCTATGAGTAGCCAGGCCAAGGGAAAAAGAATCAAGTTACTAAAGATGGGAACAGAAATTAGGCTGACTTCTCCAGAGTAACATAGAGTACTAAAAGACACTGGAGAAACATCGAAAAAGTCCTCAGAGGCTCCGCGCCTGTGGCTCAAGGGGCTAAGGCGCCAGCCACGTACACCTGAGCTGGCGGGTTCAAATCCAGCCCGGGCCCGCCAAACAACAATAACGGCTGCAACCAAAAAATGGCCAGGTGTTCTGGCGGGTGCCTGTAGCCCCAGCTACTTGGGAGGCCAAGGCAAGAGACTCGCTTGAGCCCAGGAATTGGAGGTTGCTGTGAGCTGTGATGCCATTGCACTCTATCCAGGGTGACAGCTTGAGGCTCTGTCTCAAAAAAAAGAAAAAGTCCTCAGAGAAAAAACAAGTGGTATGCCACGATATCACAGCGGTTCTCAACCTGTGGGCGAGTCTCGACCCACTTTTAACAATGAAAATACATTGCGACTTTAGGAAGGTTGAGAACCACTGTTTTAGAAGTATAAAGGCAAGCATGCAAGAATTCAGAGCTATCACAATACTGTGCCTTTCTTTAAATCATTCAAAGTTAGGGCCAGTTTTTGACTAACATTTTGAAATAGATAAATATACTAATACATATTTTTTCAGATAGTGCAAAAACAAAGCTCAGTTTAATTATTACAGACTCCAGGTTTTGATTAGAGAAATCTAAAGCAGTATTTTTTTTCTATTTATTCACAGAAAGACATGAAGAGAGTGAAGTATA
The DNA here is from genome assembly GCA_963573935.1 of Arctocebus calabarensis. NCBI lineage: Eukaryota > Metazoa > Chordata > Mammalia > Primates > Lorisidae > Arctocebus > Arctocebus calabarensis. The sequence goes on along the minus strand of CAUYON010041315.1, from coordinate 5,190 downwards.
AAGAAAGCCACCAACTTGCCTTACGTCACAGACAGGCTGTCAAACTAGACATCAAATCCAGGCTTCCAAGCTTGGGACACTCAGAACTCACTCTCTTCTCTGCTGCTTTCGGACAACACCCCAGTTTTTAATTAATGAAAAGTTTTCAAAGAATAAGGGAGAATGCACTGATTTCATAACACATCAAAATAAATGAGCTTTCCACAGCTATTACTTTTTCCTCTTAGAAGACTAAGGATGCTGATTAAATGTCATTTCCAACATGGTATGGAGAAAAACACAGATAGAAAAGTGAAACAATTATACTATGCTGAAATATTTTCAGGAAAATACACTAAAACAAATACTGTACTACAGCATACACTATATACCACAACTTAAGGTAAATAATTCATATATGGATTAGTTTATCCAGGGGCACATAATTACTCTAAGTTACACACCATAAAACAAACCATAACAAATCTTTGTGCTCTGATAACGCTTCAGTGTTTGACTTTCAAACTTTAAAATGGCCTCAAATACACATAACAAGATAAGAAATCCCCCAAGCTTTATGAATGTCACATTGTCCTTCTGCTTCTAACTAGCCTCATTTTATGTACATGAGCCAAACATCTTTCCAGCCTGAGCTTAGTGAAAGGATTTGAAACCAAAAAATACATTCCCAGCAACTACTCATTCATCACAAGCTTGTTGAGATCTGTCATCAACTCACTATAACAGCAGGGCTTCCTGCAGGTATCACATTCATAAATCATCATGTGTTAATGATAGAAATAGCTAACACTTATTGGTAATAATTAACATGTCAGAGATTAATAAACCTCTTTACCCCACCAATCTCTTTTACTTTTCAAAATAACCCTAACTGGTAAATAGGTAATAGAATGTGTGTCATATAGTAAAATGTTCCACAATACTACTATTGTTACAGATGAGAAATTAATTAGGTGAACACTGGATTTGAACCTGAGCCTGACTCATCCTCTTAGCCACCATACTATTCTGCCTTCCTCACATATGAAAGTAGTGAGGCTATTATCTTAGGGAACATGACACAGTAGCCCAAATAGTGGCTACTCAGTCTCACAGCCCCAATTACAGAGGATCCAAAAAGAGCTATATGAAAGCAACTTATACCTAATAAAAAAGCTAAAAATTGCATTTTTGGGGTGATGGAGAGAGATGGCAAGAGGGAGACAAGAAAAAAAGTGGAAAACAAAAAACCCACAACATGCAAAAGAACATACCTACTATATCTGGGCGTAAAAAAGTTTCAAGCATACCTGAGTGCGTAGGACCGAGCTGCCTTTCAAACAGGCCCAAGGACTGGGGTGCAGGAATCCTTTACCTACACTATTAGCTGGCCAAGTTATTATACCATACCTGAATCCTCCAGGATAGGAGAACACAAAAGAGATCAAGAGTTTCTAAAGCAAGATTTTTTGTATTCTCATCCTCAAACAATAACAACGACCTATGCTTAAATAAAACAAGGACTCTAAAACAAGAAAAAAAAAAGAATAAAGCTAAATACGTCTATCTCATTACCCCCTTGGGAGACCATCATTCTATACAAAGGAAACAAGGCTACGCTCTTCAAAATAAATTAATCTGGCTCAGCGCCTGTAGCTCAGAGACTAGGGCGCCAGTCACATACACTGGAGCTGATGGGTTTGGACCCAGCCCCGGCGTGACAAACAAAAATGACGATTACAACCAAAAAATAGTCAGGCTCTGTGGCGGGTGCCTGTAGTCCCAGCTACTTGGGAGGCTGAGGCAAGAGAATCACTTAAGCCCAAGAGTTTGAGGTTACTGTGAGCTGTGATGTCATTGCACTCTACCGAAGGTGACATAGTGAGTCTCTGTCTCAAAAAAAAAAAAAAACAAATTAATCCTGCAGGTAAAGGGTCACCTCTGCCATTTAATACCAATGTTAAATACATATTCCAAGACATATTATCAGTGTTCCTTCCAATGTGGCCCATACAAAAAACACACACACGCACCCCAAGGTCATGAAGTCTGGGGAAAGGAATGCAAATTCACACTCAACCCAGTGTCATCTAGGGCACAAGGTCTGTTTCAGGGTAGTAGGTGAGAAGTTTGTTGAGAACCAGAACCCTGCTGCACTTCCCCTGCAGCCCATGCTAGCTATCCACCCAATTACCCACTTCCAATGATGCCAATGAAAGCAACTTTTCCCCATATTACAAGTTATCGGCAAACAAATGTTTATAGCTTAATGCTAAAACTTTATTTTGGTAAAGCCATAAATTTTTCTAAGGCCTTAATATTTAAAATTTACTTGGTCAGAATAGATACAGTAGTTCTACTAAAATAGCAAATTTCTAACGGTACACGTATAGTCCCAACAGTCTCATTCTGGAGGCATAAGAGGGGTAAAAAATAAAACTTGAAGCGCTGCCCAAAGTACTGAATCAGCTCTGGAAGTTGTCATCACCACCAGAGAGTCCTTAAAGAATATTCCATATATTCCCTGCAACTTACAGGCGCCAAATAACTTATCACGCTTAGCCTCGACAACCAGACAGACTGACCAGGTGGAATCAAAAGCTCAGGATCTAACACTCTAAGACCCCTGACCTTCAAAGCCAGGCCTTTTCGATACTATTCGTGCAATCTTGGACTATTCAATTACGCAGTCAAATAACTCACATTTTCCTCTTCTGTAAACTAGCAAGGGAAATATCTGTTTCCACCTGCCTCCCAGCTGCGTGAGCTGCTGTCGTTAAGTGGATGGGCCGCTTCACAGAGGGTCACTCGCCGCCCTGCCGCCCCCTGCCCCAGCCCAGGTCCAGCCCGGACGCGGTACGTTGTCCGCGGCACTCGGGAAGGGAAGGATGCTCCCCTCACCAGTTCTCGCCTAGGGACGGAGGCGACTTGCGCTGACACTCACCGCCGTGGCAGCGCCCGCCGGCTCCGCGACACCTGCCCCGCGCGCCTCCAGCAGTCTCCCCGCTCTAGGCTCCCAGGGCCTGCTCGCGACCCCGCCCCGCGGGCGCCCTTTCCCGCCACCCCTGGCGAACCGAGGACCCCAGCCCGCGGGGGCTGCACCCGCCTCGTCTCCGGGTTCCCGCAGCTCTGCCTGGGTTGGGGCCAGGCCCCTGACCGGCCCCGACTGGCTTCGCCCCCAAAGCCTGACCTCCGGGTCTCCCCAAGCCCAACCGGGACCGGGTGGTCGCGAGGCTGCAACTCCTTACCCGGGAGCTTGAGCGCCCTGGACAGCACGGTCGCCATGGTGGAGGCCCCGGTGCGCGTGCGCGCGCCCGCGTCCTGCCGGGAGGCGTAGTTCCGCGCGGGCGCTGCGCGGGGTGGGGTGGGGGCTGGGACCTGGGAGCGCGAGACCCGCCCGGGCGGGCAGCCGGGTGTGGGCGTCCGGCGAGTCCCCCAGCCTCTTCTCCTGCGGTACCCCAGCAAGTCGTTTCGCCAGTGAATCTCACTTGCATCATCAGTCAAATAGGGGAGATAATATCTACCCGCATATGCTTGCAGCGAAAATGGAAGGAGAATTTAAGGAGGCGGGTTGAGAAATGCGCGTGGGCTATGAAATCAGATTGGATTAGAATCCTGCCTGCCTCACTTACGAGCTGGGGCATCTTTGGACAAGTCACCTGGCGAGTCTAAACTTGAGCTTTTCTTTCTTTTTGTTTTTTAGAAACAGAGTCTGGCTCTATCGCTCAGACTGAAGCTCAGTGGCGTCATCGTAGCTCACTGCAACCTCCAGCTCCTGGAGGAGCGATCCAACCCCGTCAGCCTCCTAAGTAGCTGGGATTTAAGACGTAGGCCAGCAAGCCAAGCTTTTTTTTAGTTTATTGTAGAGATAGGTTGCACAATGTTGCCCATGCTGGTGTCCAGCTCCTGGCCTGAAACGATCCTCCCCGCTTAGCCTCGCAAAATGCTGAGATGACAGGTTATGAGCCATTGCCCGGCCCTCAGCTTCTTTTTTAAATTGGAGACAATATTAACTACTTCACAAGCATACTGTGAGAATTAAATTATAAGATCTTTTTTTAAAACTCAGCACACAGTGGGTACCCAGTAAGTGTGTTTCTTTCTATGTTTCTTAGCTAGAGGTTGAAGTGTATTGCTGCTCTAAACCTCATTTCTGTTCTTTCTAGATGTCTGCTTAGCATCCTACCCCACAGCTGTGAACGGTCTAGGAAACAGGAACTAACTTCTCCCCCAATGGCACCAAGATCAGCGTTTTAGTGCAAGAAGACTAAAGATATTATATTGTCTTAGAACTGGAACACATCCTAGAGGCTATCTAGTCCCACTCTCCTTGTTTCATTGAAGAGAAAACTGAGATCAGAAAGGTGATGCAACTTCTTGGTATCAGAACAAAAGCTCCAACACTCCTCTTACAAGGAGGCCTCCTCATTCCCAGGAGAAATTGCAGATAGGACTGTTTTGTGGAAGTAATCTGAGAGACCCTACCAACCACCTCCCTCTCCCCCACAAAAAAATGTCCCTAACTCTGACATAGCACAGTCTCTGGAAGCAGGAGCCGGACCTCCTGAGTTCAAATTCTGACTCCATTATTTTCCAGCTTTGAGATGGAGAGTCTAGTTGCTTAATCTCCTTCTGCCTCAATTTCAGCAAAATGGGGATAAAACAACTCGTGTTCCATAGAGTTGTCTTAAGAATTCAACGTATGGGGCAGCGCCTGTGGCTCAGTTGGTAAGGCACTGGCCCCATATACTGAGGTGGCAGGTTCAAACCCAGCCCCCACTGAACTGCCGGATGTTGTGGCCGGCGCCTGTAGTCCCAGCTACTCGGGAGGCAAGGCAAGAGAATCGCTTAAGCCCAGGAGCTGGAGGTTGCTGTGAGCTGTGTGATGCCACAGCACTCCACCAAGTGCCATAAAGTGAGACTCTGCCTCTTAAAAAAAAAAAAGAATTCAATGTATGCATTGATGGTGGGAAAGCAAACTAATACATTCCTTTTGGAAAGATGTTTGGAGAATACTTAGAGATCTAAAAATAGATCTGCCATTCGATCCTATAATTCCTTTATTAGGTATATATCCAGAAGACCAAAAAATTACACCATAATAAAGATATATGTACCAGAATGTTTATTGCAGCCCAATTCATAATTGCTAAGTCGTGGAAGAAGCCCAAGTGCCCATCAACCCACGAATGGATTAATAAATTGTGGTAC
>CAUYON010041312.1:0-56581 GCA_963573935.1 Arctocebus calabarensis | reverse complement strand
ACGATAGTTCGGTCTTACTTCCTTCCTTCCTTCCTTCCTTCCTTCCTTCCTTCCTTCCTTCCTTCCTTCCTTCCTTCCTTCCTTCCTTCCTTCCTTCCTTCCTTCCTTCCTTCTTCCCTCCTTCCCTCCCTCCCTCTCTCTCTCTCTCTTTCTTTCTTTTTCGTTCTATTTCAGATTAATATAAGGGTAAAACGATTAGGTTATTTCATTGTTTGTGTTTGTTAGGTGAAGTCCAAGATGTAGTTGAGCCCTTCACCCAGGAGCGTGCCATATACACCATAGGTTTTTCTGTTCATGCATCTCAGCATATTCCAAGATGGGAAACTGATCTTTAAAGTTTTAGATTTACAGTCAAGGTCTTGTGTTTTTTAAATTACTTGGTTAACAAGAGTACATAGACAAGGTGTTCATGGCATGATACCCTATGAAATATCTCTGTATTAAAAATTTTGAACACAATATAATGTGCTAAATCATGGGATATATCAGATATTAAATATAGGTAAATGTTATTAAGGACCCTTAGACAAATTTTAAGTGCATAAATTTTACTTTAAAATTGGCTTGTGGATATAATTTTTTGTAAAAATTAGGAAAAGGACTGCTCTTATTTTTTATTTTTTATTTTTTTTGAGACAGAGCCTCAAGCTGTCACCCTGGATAAAGTGCTGTGGCATCACAGTTCACAGCAACCTCTAATTCCTGGACTCAAGCGAGTCTCTTGCCTCCGCCTCCCAAGTAGCTGGGACTCCAGGTGCCCGCCACAACGCCCAGTCATTTTTTTGGTTGCAGCTGTCATTATTGTTTGGCGGACCTGGGCTGGATTCGAACCCACCAGCTCAGGTGTACATGTCTGGGGCCTTAGCCCGCTGAGCCACAGGCACTGAGCCAGACTACTCTTATTTGATTTTTAATGAAATGATATCCCTAGATTTGTTTGAGAGAGTAAAGAATAGCTTTCAACTTTGCATTAGAACTGTAATTCCTCAGTTCACATTAGTTTGGACACAAGGTGGCAGTATGTGAATTCCTAATCTTAGTGAAACACCAACTCAGGTGCCTTTGCGTTTGTTTTCTTAAGGAAGGTAATTATTGACCTTCCGTTTTGCTGATTTTTCTAATTAATATTTCATAAGCAATATTGAGATACATTTATTTCTTGTATATGTGCAATATTTGTAATTCCCCTAGGTTCTGAAACTAATTCAAAGTAATCGTCTGGTTGAAATTCTTGAAATGTTTCTAATTGTTCACCAAACGTTTATCTAGCTACTACAACTATATGCCAGGCAATCTATTGAGGCCATAAATGTACACGTAATTAAGACATGTGCCTTTCTCTTAAACAGCCCATGATGTGGTTTGTAAAAGAAATAAATAAACAATCATAATACTATGATGAATATTATTATTCTGATAAATGCCAGAATAAAGTCATGCTAAGGATCCTGGGTAGCAAGCACAGAGTAGCATCTAAATATCTTTTTAGATACTTATGGTTTCACATCCATAAAATTTAAAATCTGTGGTTGAAATTAAATGCTTACTGTGTACCAGTATATCAACCTTCTTAGCACAGATATAATTTTGTTTATCTTATTTTGAAAAAAAAATTTATATCAGAATATCACTATATGCTGATAAGTGCGAATGTTAAAAATGAAGCAGTTTAAAAACTGTTAGAATAGATTAAGATTAGGTTTTGTAATTATATGAAGGCTCTACTAGCGATAATTACTAAAAGGTAATACTTCTAAGAAAAATTATTGGAGAATTCAGTAATAGATCATTAAATTGGAATAGAGAGTTTTTTTATTTTTTTAAGGAAAAATAGCATATGAGAACAAAGTGAGTAAAAGCAACCAAACAAGAAAGATGCAGCTGTTCAAAGATTGCCTAGCATCAGATTTTTGAGTAACTGAGCCAGTTGCCTATAGCCCAAGATGGCATAAAAGCATTTGAGCTAAAAATTTTTTCATTTTACAGAATAATTTATAAAGGATAAAGACTTTAATTCTCTTTTGAGCATATAACTATATTAAACTTAGCTAAGATTTTATATTATACATGTTTTTGTTCCTCCAGATGAGGCTTCATCTCCCCTTATCTGCTGAGTTTGTTAAGTATACATTACTTAAAAACTTCTCAGGAAGTAACCTGAAAATACACAATTAAAAACTTCTACTGTCTACCAAATCTGTTCCTTAAAATATAAAACAAAATTACCTAGGTTAAGTTTCCATTTGTGACACTTGTTTATTTAGGTATACTTATTATTATTATTATTTTTTTTTTTTGAGACAGAGTCTCACTATGTCACCCTTGGTTGACTGCTGTGGCGTAACAACTCACAGCAACCTTAAATTCTTAGGCTTAAGGAATTCTCTTGTTTCAACCTCCCAAGTAGCTGGGACTACAGGCACCTGCAACAATGCCTGACTATTTTTTGTTGCAGTTGTCGTTGTTTTGCTGGCCCGGGCTGGGTTTGAACCTGCCAGCCTAAGTGTATGTGGCTGACACCATAACCACTGTGCCTCAGGCACCGAGCCCCAATTCTTTAATTTTTTTCCCTAACCTTTATATGTAAATCTGAATCATTATCGATCCCAAGTTTTTAACAAACACCTACCATAATGTTATATCACAGATCCAGTTGTTATGGGAGATACAAAGCAACCTCATGATACTGAATTTTATCCATACTTTACTAAGACGTTATGATATAATTGGTAAACCATGTAAGTAACTAATCTTCAGAACTTACCTGTTCTATCCCTTAATAGAAATAAGGTAGAATAGTTAAAGCCAATCACAATAATATCTACATTAACTTCTATTATTAAAGAATTATCTGATCTGTGTTGGTAATTTTTGGGTTTTGTTGTTGTTGTTTGTTTTTGAGACAGTCTTACTCTGTTCCCAGGCTAGAGTACAGTGGCATCCTCGTAGCTCACTGCAACCTCAAACTCTTGGGTTCAAGTGATCCTCTTTCCTCAGCCTCCTGAATAGCTGGGACTATGGTGTACACTGCTACACTGGCTAATTTGTTAAAGACAGGGTCTTGTTCTTTCTTAGGCTGGTCTCAAACTCCTAAGCTCAAGTGATCCTCCTGCCTTGGCCTCCCAGAGTGCTAGGATTACAACTGTGAGCCACCATGTCTGGCTTAGTCAGTAATTTTTTTTTTTTTTTTTTTTTGAGATAGTGTCTCACTTTGTGGCCCTGGGTAGAGAGCTGTGGCATCACAGCTCACAGCAAACTCAAACTTTTGGGCTTAAGCAATTCTCTTGCCTCAGCGTCCCAAGTAGCTGGGACTATAGGTGCCTGCCACAATGCCCGGCTATTTGTTGTTGTTGCAGTTGTCCTTGTTGTTTTAGCTGGCCCTGCTGGGTTCTAACCCACTACCCTTGGTGTATGTGGCTGGCGCTCTGCGGACTGAGCTACAGGTGCCGCCTGAGTCAGTAATTTTTAATATCTCATTGGCACTCTGTGTAAAAAGAAAATAGTTTTAACATTCCATGCTACTTAGAAATGTAATTTTTTAACAAAGACAGAACAGATTACAGATCTGAGTTTAAGTCTCAGATATGTTACTTTTTAGAAGTGCGTTCAGGCCATTATCTACTTTCTTACAGCTTCTAGTTCTGTTCTTAAATTGGGAATTATACATATTTTACAAGCTTGAAGATTAAATAAAATCATATCTATAAAGTATAAAATAAGTGCTCAATTAATGGTAGTAATTATTTTTAACTTATTTTACATGTCCCTTAATTTTATCTGAATTATACAATTTAATAAATGTATGTATACTCTTTGTAGTACATGTCTTTGATTGTGTAATTATGTTATAAAAATGTACAGTTTATATCATAAACCAGTAAATTCATTTCATATTAATCTGCTGAACATTCTGTTAAGTATATGCAGAGATAATAAGGAAAGAAATACATACTTTTATTTTAAGTTATACCTAAAAGTGTATTTTTATTATTTGAAAACAAAACTTATGACATATGATATACAAATATGTTTACTAATTATGAATTTAGCAAATTACAAATTATGCTTGTCAACTAAAAATGTTCTTGTGCACAATTTTATTACTTTTATATGATATATATAACATATTTGCTCTTAATATATTAATTGAAAGTCATACCACTGATTTTATCATATAGTTGTATAATAATTATACTACCTGGTACATTACTAAAAAGATTATAATTGTTCTAATTACCCTATTTTTAATCTAAGGAAGTTTTAAAAAGCATTAAAGCAAAAGACTAATTTATTGCTTCTTTTCTGATTCAAGTGGCACAGTGGAAAGAACATTGTATTCTAGTACTCTAAAATCTTGCTTTTAAGAGTAGAATCTGGAAAGGGACAGACCATCAAGTGCAGTATGTGGACAATCCAATTATAAAATGATGCTTTTGAGGCATTTGAGAACATTTCAATACTGACTGGCTAGAAGATGGTATTAAATAATTACCTGTATTGTTAATTTATTAAGTGTGAGAATAGTATTACAGTTTTGTAGGAAAATGTCCTTATACTTCAGAGGCGCATATAGACGTGTTAAAGGGTAAATGATACATTGCCATAGACTTAAGGGGGAAAAAAGGGAAGGATTAGGAAAATGCTAAGTTAGTGGTAGATTTTTTTGAAGTGGTTAGATATCTGCTGATTAAAGTACTTTTGGTGTTAGGAGGTGGGTTTAGCTCAGTTATTTTATGTTCTGTGGTTGTTACTTAAAAAGTGAACATTTTAGTTTCAGAGAGAGACAGAAGAGGAATAGAGAGACAGAGAGAAACATGTAGGTAAGAAACAGTGCTAAATAATAGCTCAGTCAGCAGATATCTAGAACATCTGAGGTCCCCTGAGATATTTCAAATGATTTATGAGTTTAAAACTCTTTCCATAACAGTACTAAGGAGATGAAGCTGAGAAAGAAAAACTATGGAGTATTCCAGGCAGAGGGAGCAGCATGAGCAAATCCTCTGCAGACCACTGTGTCTGGAGAGGTCTGACTCAAAAGTGATTCTGTGAGATTGGTATATAGTTCACAGCACCTTTACTCCTGATGGAATGGTTGTGGGAAGATCTCTTTCCCTTACAGTTGTTGCTTGGCATAAGGTTGAAGCCTTAAGACTGACCTCCAAAGTTTTCCCAGTAAAGTAGGAACCTGTTAGGGTTTGGAAGGGATACCTCAAGGTATTAGATTCTGAAATTTTTTTCTCTTGTTTTTCCATACACGTGAAAATACTGTTCTTGAAGATATGCAGGTTTGGCAAAATAATAGTAATCATTCTACTCCACCCTGTGGAGCACTTGTGAGTTTATAAAACTCTTTCTTATAGGCATTTCTGCAATTGATTTTGATCCAATGAGACAATATCATTGACCCAGTAGACAATATCATCCCCAATTTATAGAGCAGGAAGCTAAGATTTAAAAACATCAAGTATCTTGATCAGGGTCACCTAGCTAGTAAGTAGCCAAGTCAGGACTTGAATCTCAGTCTCCAGCCACCAGTGAGTTTATTTACCAAGAAAGGATCTTCTGAAGACCAGCAGAATTGGCATTACCAATTGTTGTTACTTATGCAGAACCTCAGGGGTACTTACTGAATCACTCTGCATTTTAACAGGGTACCCATGTTATTGGTATGTACACTGAAAAGCAATGCTAGAAGATGTCTTTGACCTTTATTGTGGTTTTACTTATATACTAGACATGTGACTTTGTTTTTTTTTTTTTTTGTTTGTTTGTTTGTTTGTTTTTTTGAGACAGAGTCTCAGTTTGTTGCCCTTGGCAGAGTATAGTGGTGTCATAGCTCATAGCCACCTCAGATTCTTGGGCTTAAGTGATTCTCTTGCCTCAGCCTCCCAAGTAGCTGTGTCTACAGACGCTTACCACAATGCCTGACTATTTTTAGAGACGAGTTCTCACTTTTGCTCAGGCTGCTCTTTCTTGAACCTGTGAGCTCAGGCCATCCACCCACCTGTACCTCCCAAAGTGCTGGGATTACCCTGAGCCACCATGCCCAGCCACATAGCTATGTGACTTTGGTCAAGTTTGATAACATCTATGAGTTCTGGCTTCTTCATCTACTAAAGAATAAAATAGAATTCCTATGTCCAAGCTATATAATTGTTATGAGGATCAATTGAAATAATGTGTGAAAACATTTTTTAGATTGTATAAGAAAGGTTTATTGACTTCTCAAGTACATAATTCTTTGGTGACATGTTAAACTCCCTTAATGTTAAACTTATTTACACAAATATGCAAAAATCCTAATATAGGGTTATATTCCTTTGAATAAGAACTGGGCAAATATATATGCATATTACTTTGGGATACTCAATAATTTTGACTTTAGGGAATGGATAATTATATATTTTTAAATTAGTACATTGTAATACTAATAATACATTTCAGTTTCATATAAGGAAGAACTTTAAGCCAAACATGATCCTTTCTTTTTTAGGGCAGAGATTAGCTGTGTAATTGTCTAGGAATAGTTAATTACAAGTCTCAGGCTATAAAATATAATTCTGTATAAATCATATAAACAGTGAATTTCAAGTCTTTTAGGTTGAGTATGCTCTTTTAGGCACATTTTATTTTAATATTGTCTAAAACAGACTTTTAAGATTTTATTAACATACTATCTTTAAATTTTAGGCAAAAGAAAAACAGAATGCAAAGAAAGCTCAGGAAACGAAATGAAGAGGATCTTTTGGGATGTATACACATTTCTGCTTCTGCACTTAATTTCATGGAAACCATTAAGTATAAAGAACTTTGAGCAACATCCTAATTGGCTCAGTGCACGTTTGTCGGTAGTACTGGTCTGTCTTGTCTTTAATGCATGGATTCATAAACTTCCCTACCTGCATCATGTGCATGTAGTGCATATTAAATAAAATAATATTAAGAGTGCTTGCCCAAATTCCATTATTTGACATTGGATCTAAGAACTGCTAGTTTTCTGGATATTTAGCTACCATGATGAATTTAGAAAATGCAGAAATGGTATTCTCTACTGACAATTGTTCTAATTAATCTTTTGATCTTTTAGCCCACTTCAATAGAATTTATGTCAAATCTTGATTAAACTGAATCTTCTGTTTCTTCTCATCATTAATGGAAAATTATCAGTGTTTTAATCTTTGATATTTAAGTGTTTTTTGAGTATTGTAACAGTGAATTTTATATCAATTATTTGTGAAAGCATGATTTTAATGCAGATCCTTTGAAATGGACAAAAATAAAATTTCTAATGATTTTCACTGCTATTGATAGAAAAGGTAATACACATCCTGATTTTATTTTGGCAAACTTTGTACATTTCTGTACTGTAGAATTATTTTAGGAAGGTCTGTCTATTATGCTTTAGAACAAAATTTTAGGTGAAGAACAAATTATAAACCTTAAATTGTGTTGGTGTTACTCTTCATTTGGCCATATATTTTCAAACAAATTTTAACTTGTAAAAAATGAAGGTTTGATAGTTTAGACTATCTGCTTGAAATATAAAACACTGAGGATGGGGGATCTTATGCTAATTTGAACAAAATTAGTACAGCTAAATGTTTTTAAGAGCCATGTATAATTTTCTTACCATGGATTTTTTAAAAAATTGCTTTTGGGAGTTGCTCTGGTTTTTATTTTATAAAATAATGCTGTATTTTTGCTCTTAATCTTCTTTTCCAAGTTAAACTTTGAAGGAAATTTTATACAACTTCTTTTTACAAAGGAAATTATCTACTTTTTTCTTTACCAAGCAATTTCTGAAGTTGACACATGACTTAAACTTTTTTTTATTTATTATACAATAAATTTAACAGAATTTATTTTGGGGGGAAGTGTGTGCCCCCCTTTCAGCTTCAACATATGAATTTTTTAAGTATTATCTTACGCTTAGTAAATGTGGTATTATTAAATGCATAGAACTAATGGAACAAAACTTCATAAGAAATTGTGTAGAAAAATCAACTAAATATTTCTCATACATAATTTCCTTTGGAAGTAATGAAGAAAAATATGTGGTTTTTCAGTTACTTATGGGCAAACATACTTTGCTAATGATTCAGTAGTAATTATGAAGTGTTTTCAAAGCCATGATAACAATTTTTAAAAATGGTTTCCTAAGGAAGGCTTATCTTGATTCCATTCATTTATTTCAGCTAAGCCTAATTCACATATCCTGTTTTATTGAGGCTTAAATTTTATAAAGCAATACAAGGATTATTGTAGTAAGTAGTATCTACTAGTGAATGCATTGTAATACTAGCATAAAGATCAACAAATAAATTAATGGAATAGAAGAGAAAGCCTAAAAACAGAGTCACATTTATGTATATTATCTCTTGACTTTGACAAAGGTGGCAGAGCAATCCAATAGACAAGGAAAGTCTATGCAACAAGTGGAACCAGAATAGAATAGCTGAATATCCATATGGGAAAAAATGAAGTGACTCATGACCTCTTACTTCATAAAAGAAAATTTGAGATGGATCATGGGACTAAATGTAATAGCAAAAGTATAAAACTTTTTAGCAGAACACGTAGGTGAATATCTTTGTGACTTGAGGGGTTAGGCAAAGGTTTCTTAGATCACAGAGAGCAATAACCAGAAAAGATCCGAAATTAGAGCTCATTAAAATTAAAAATGTATCACCGAGAGACACAAAAGCACCTAGTATCAAATGATGTTTTAAAAATACCTCTATAAAACAATTATATTAATAGATAAAGGATTTTTTTCTTATTAATCTAATTTTAATAAAATTCCTTGATAGGGATTTCCATAGCTTAAGAAGGGTTTATTTTATCTGTATCTTCTTTGGTGGTTGCAAATGTATTGTGATTCTTCATGATTATTTTGCCCTCGAATAAAAAAAAAAAGTGTGATATGTCTTTGTCTGTGTCCTATATTGCTTAGTTTGAAACTCAGTCATGAAGCTAGTGGGTAGGGAAAATAGAGGACTAAAGAGCAACCGAGAAATAGATACATGTTAATTATGTGGAAAGTTTTTTTTTTTTTTTTTAAATAGCCCTGGAATTGATATATAAGGAAATTTTTTTTTTTTTAAGAGTATTTTAAAGAAAGTCTCTGGCTCATTTCATGTTTGCCCTTTCTTTTCTAAAATCTCATTTAGTGATTGGGTAGGTGAATGTACCTCCTTTCTATCTTATGCCTTTTAAAACGGTTAGCCAATTCTAAGGGATGTACTTCTACTATTGTAAACAAAGAAAGCTTGCTGACAGCTGTGGCACTGGCTGGTCGCACCTCATATGTTTAGTTCCCAAGACAGCTGCTTTTTTTCAAACAGAGCAGTCAGCTTGACTGTGCCACTAGAAAAAACAAATATTTGTTTTGGGATCATGACCATGGGAACTTACTCTCCTATTTAGGACTAAGATACATGGTTGTGTAGGTTGTTAGGCAGATTGATACCTTGAGGTAATCCTCCCAGTTGCCTGTAACATTTCAAGATATATATTTATGTGTGTGTATTTTTCCCCCTCTGTAAGTGGATATTGTTCCTTTTGTTTTGTAGAAAAAAAAGACTTTTAAATATTTGTCTAAAGATACGTTCAGAGAAAGCAGATAAGCAATAATAAATTTTAAATTATCTATCGTTCTACGGATGGATAACTACATTAACATTTCAATGTAGTTAGTAATCCGTTTTTCCCTTGTGTACACTTGTTTTTGTGTGTAAATCTTTCATGCCCTTCCTATACTCTGAAATAGCTTTATGTAGTTTGTTATTTTTAAACTTGATATGCAATTTTTCATTTTCTATTAGTGTTGATTTACTTTGTAACAAATTACTCTAGCTATTTGAAGAGGAATGGGGATTAATATTAGGAATTTTGAAACTACCTAATTTCTTACAAAGTCTTTGGAAAGTTTGGAGTACTAGGCTCAAGTGGAAGACTTCAGAAATGAGTTCCAGCAAGCCCCCATTGGAGGCCCGCCAGGAAAACTGCTACCTCTGCAACTCATGGAGTCCACCATGGAAGTGTTGAGGGTAGAATCTGTGGCAGAAGTTGTGTGTTCCAGGAGTGAGGAATCTGCAACTGTTGACACCCAGGGATTGTAATAGAGTAGGAGATTAGGAGACAGGGCTGAGACTGGGTGCAAGTCTTCAAGTCTAATTAATTAAATGGGGTTGGTAATCATAGATGATAACCTGCTTCAACCGCTTCAACTGGCTTGTCAGCTCTCTAGGTCACCTTATGTGAACTTTGGCTAATTACAATACTATTTGAATTATGGTTTAAAAAATTTTGTGACCTTAAAATGGCCAAGACAGATCCGAAATAACTATATAAAGTATAAAAAGGGGAGGGATCCCAATTCTAGTAATTACTATCAAAATTCTTAGTAAAACCACCCTCTTAGGTTTGAATATTCATGCCTCCTCCCAATTAGTGAGACCTCATAAAACCCCAAATCCCTTTTAGGGCAACTGTTTTTTGGGAGCCTGCCCTATCCTTCTCTCTTTTGAGACAATGTCCTTTCACTTTTTTTTTTTTTTTTCAGAGACAGTTTCACTTTGTTGCTCTCAGTAGAGAGCTGTGGCATCACAGCTCACAGCAACCTCCAGCTCATGGGCTTAGCCGATTCTCTTGCCTCAGCCTCCCGAGTAGCTGGGACTACAGGAGCCCACCACAATGCTGGGATTTTTTTTTTATTGTGGTTTGGCCAGGGCTGGGTTCAAACCCACCACCCTCAGTATATGGGGCCAGCGCCCTATTCACAAAGCCACAGGCGCCGCCTCTTTCACTTTTGCTTTTAATAAAAAGTACTTCCTCTGGTTTACATGCTGCATCCTGAAATTCCTTTTTCCAATGATCACTAAGAACCTGATAAATACCTTTGCTAGAAGACAATAACAATTGTATACTGGAATGTAGAAAGATTTAACCTCTCACGTCTAAATGCCTAAAATGAGAAAACTAGATAGCTTGATTTTTACAGTAAGATTTCGTTTTTTCCTGTAGTCTCAGCTACTCAGAAGGCTGAAGCAAGAGGATGGCTTGAGTCCAGAAGTTTGAAATTGCAGTTGAGTTATGATGCTCTCACTCTAGGTAAGGCAACAGAGCCAGACCCCGTCTCAAAAAGAGAAAAAAAAATGGTATGAATGATTATATCCATCAAACATGCATGTCATTCAGTTTATTCTTTATAATACATTGTTTTCTGGCCTACGCCCAGTGACTGACATGGTAAAAGAGTCACCACTTCTAGTATACTGCGTACTTTCTGTTTTTGACTTAATTATATTAACTTTGTGAAAACTATTCAGTGATTTACTCAACCTGTATCTGAGTTGTTCTAGTTTATGGAGATACAGTATAACAAGATAAAGCTCCTTCCCCTTGAGACTAATAATAAACAAATGTATAATGTAGTTTTTCAAGTGGTACTAAGAATTATAAAAGATAAAGCGGGGCAAAAGGATGAGGGAGCTGAAGTTTGATAGGATGGTCAGGGAAAATCCCATTAAGAAGAAGATTTTTTTTTTTTAATCAGAGAGTTAAATGAATTTTCTTCTTTGTAGTACTGAATCAGCACTATAAAAGGAGAATGCATACAGGCAGAGCCAACCTACAATAATTCAATCAATTTCCAATAATGTTTGATGGTTACATGGTTCATGAAAGTTGATTTGGGGTGTCATTATGAAAAGAGGTTGAATAAAAGTTTTATGTAAGAAAGGCCTCAGGTGTGGTGGGTCACTCCCACACCTATAATCCCAGCTACTTGAGAGGTTGAGATCACTCAAGGCTAAGACTTTGAACCTGGGCAGTGAGCTATAATCCCACCACTACTCTGTACCATGGGCAACAGAGTGAGACCTTGGCTCAAAAAAAATGTCTATAGGAATATCACCCTGAACATGGCCAATCTCATCTGATCTCAGAAGAAAGTTCATCATAACATTATAGCTATAGCATAACTATTTGCTATAGCATAACTATTAGCAAATAATTAGAGACAGTCTAAAAGCACAGCAATAGAGATGAGTAAATAAGTTATGTATGTTGGAATGCTATGCAATAAATGAAAAGTATGAGATAAATTAACATGAAAGGATGTCTGTGATATATTTTTGAGGAAAATGAAAGTTGTAGTAAGTGATGTAGTGTGAACCCATTTCCTGAAGAAAGACTTTATATGTGTATATACAAAATTAGAAAATATTTTTAAAGGATCTAATTATTATTTGAAGGCCTAGGAGTTATAAGGGCTTAGGAGTGGAAGATTGAATTTAGAACTTCTCTTTTTACATATGTAGATTTCTGAGATGATTGAACTTTTAACTATTAGAACATATGGCTTTTATCTTTTTTCTTTTCTTATCTTTTCTTTTCTTTTCTTTTTTTTTTTTTTGAGACAGAGTCTCAAGCTGTTGCCCTGGGTAGAGTGCTATGGTGTCACAGCTCACAGCAACCTCAAACTTTTGGGCTTAAGTGATTCTGTTGCCTTATCCTCCCAAGTAGCTGGGCCTGTAGGTGCCCGCCACAACTCCTGGCTATTTTTTTGTTGCAGTTGTCGTTATTTAGCTGGCCCACACCTAGTTTGAACCTGCCAGCCTCGGTGTATATGACCAGCACCCTACTCACTGAGCTACGGGCACCATCTGCTTTTATGTTCTAGACAATAAATAAATAGCTGGGCACAGTGCCTCCTGCCTGAAATCCTTTGGAAGACTGAGGTGGGAGGATCCATTGAGGCCAAGAGTTAAAAATCAGCCTGGGCAACACAGTGAAGCCCTGTCTCTACAAAAAAATTAAACCAAAAAAAGAGAGCCAGGTACCTATAGTCCCACCTACTCAGGAGGCTGAGAAAAGAGTGTCGGTAGAGCAAGGAGATGGGAGGTTACAGTGAATATGGGTGCGCTGCTGCACTCCCACCTGGGCGACAAACCAAGATTCTGTCCCTTAAAAAAAAAAAAAAAACAAGGGCAGTGCCTGTGGCTCAGTGAGTAGGGCACCGGCCCCATATACCAAGGGTGGCGGGTTCAAACCGGCCCTGGCCAAAATGCCACAAAAAAAAAAAATAGTGAGGCATTGTGGTGGGCACCTGTGGTCCCAGCTACTTGGGAGGCTGAGGCAAGAGAATTACCTAAGCCCAAGAGTTGGAGGTTGCTGTGAGCTATGACATCACAGCACTCTACCAAGGGTGACAAAGTGAGACCCTAACTCTAAACAAAACAAAACAAAACAAAAAACCCCAATAGATTAGACAGTTATTATGTGTTTAACAAAAGTATTGGCAGGATTTCTTTCAGTATGATGCTCTCTAAATGCAATTAAAAATATTAACAATACAAGCAAATGTATACATATATAAATATGTGTATATATACACAGGTATGTCTGAGTAACATTTATTGTCTAATCCTACAATACCTATGATGCCTACTGATTATGGAGTGTTCCTGCTGATGACCATTCTCTTAACATTTAAAAAATGTATTTTATTTTATTCTCATGTTAATCCATGAGGTGTTATCTTCATTTTACAAATAATACCTACTTTCTTCTAGCTAATTTTTTTTTTTTTTTTTGCTTTGACTCAAACCTGTGTGTAACCTGAGTACTCAAAGTGTGGTCTACAGACAAACAGCAATCAGCTTCACCTGGGAACTTGTTAAAAATGCAGAACTTCAAGTCTTGCCTTAGGCCAATGGAATCAGAATCTGCATTTTAAAGAGATGTTCAGTTGATTCTTAATGCACATTAAAATTTAACAAGTGCCACCTCATTTGTTATTTTTTTATTGCTGGAAATAAATGTCTTCATCATCAATAGTATTATGCCTTATTTTATGCATTTAAAAAATTGGTTTTAGGATTTTCAGTTTCAGTAGCAAACTGCAAAAGTACAATCAATTATAAAATTTTGTTAGAAATAAATTGGAAAACTATTCACAATGTGCCAGGCACTCTCCTAAGTACTTTTACATATTAACTATAATCTTAACAAGATAAGAAAGGGATCTTGTTATTCTCATTTTTGAGATGAGGGATACTAAAATACTAAGATATTAAGCAACTTGCCCAAGTTCATACAGCTAGTAAGAGTAGAATTCAAACTTGAAATCATATTCCCTCTCTTCTCTTCCTTCTCCCCTTCCTCCCTCTGTCCTTTTCTTCTCTACTTTTTTTCTTTTTAATAATTTCTTGTGATGCTCATCTGTGTATGTTTTTTTTACAAACTTCTGACATTCCTCCCATGAAAATTACTCTTAGAGGTGAAAGTTACACGATGGACAGAATTGTACAGTAGAGGTGCTCATGTGAGAAAACTATCTCTGATTTATTAGAAGCTTTGTAGGAGACATCAATGACCTTTGCTGAGTTATTAAGGAATGCATAGAGTAAGTGGTAACCATGAGTTCTAGGATCCAATGGTTTCCCTGGGGCTGGTAATTGTAATGATTTTGATTAGAGTCTAACATGCTAACCAGGTTGGGCCTCCCAGGCTGTGTCTCCTAGTGAGGTAACTAAGGTCCAAGACCTACCCTTTCAGCTTATGATTTGAATACACTCATTGAAGGGGGTAAAGACTTTGGATAGGTAAACCAACTTAATAAAACTTGTAGGATACTAATGTACACCTGAAAGATAATTTATTAATTTACTTTACAATTATAACTGCCAACAGACCAGACATTCCTATCTGCCTATCAATACATTGTCTCCCTGGTAGATAAATTTACTAAGGAAACCAAATTAACCCCAGAAGGTTGGTTGAATATAGAACTGGCCCAAAGGAAATTATTTGTGTTTTAGAGATGCTGGTTATGATAGCTTGTGAAATGTTTTGTCATGCTAGATACCAGTGGTATACTACACACCTCCTTGTTTAAAACATTACTGTATCCTTGTAAGCATTGCTGGAAGTACAATAACAACATTTTAAACTCCTTAATTATCATTTTTCTGGTTGACGGGTTTTTCTGCTTCCTTTCTCATGTCAATAAAAGTTTTCAAATGTCTTGTAATTTAAGTTTGATTTTAATTTTTTTTCTAATCTGGCTTTTTAGTGATATCTGGAAAGCCTCCTTCATATAATTTTTTAAACTATCTCCAGATCAGAGGACATTTTCCTGTTATCTATGTACTATCTTATGTATGAGAAACCAGTGTTTCTATTCTTATATTGGCCAATGTGACCTTTTCTTTTTTGTCAGTGAACTGTGAAGCATTTATTTCAAAACTATAAATAAATCAGTTCTCTTAGGAAAGCCACCCATAGGTAATGAGGCCCTGACCTTTCCAGGTCCCCTTCCCAGCTGCTCTGCAGTCCAAACCCAACCCCTGGAAGGTCACTATGCCCCTGCAACTAGCTGTCAGAGCCTGTCAAACAGCTGAGAACCAGCCACTCCCTTCTCCTGTGGGGATTCCTGCAAAGCTCCGGCCTACCTCCAGTCAGCTCCCTGGCTGGCCTGGTGCTCATCACCCGACTGGCCAAGCTCCAAAGGGCAAGGAGGAACCATAGCTTCTGACCTAGTCCTACCACATGGTCAAACCAGTCCCTGAGCCACTGCTGAGTATTGGTAACAGGTTGGTATGGGGAGGGGTGCACTCTGAGCTGTTCCTCCTGGCTGCTCACTGCTGCCCTTGGACCACAAAGTAATCCTCCTCAGTTTCATCTTCTTCCTGCTGGCTGCTCCCCAGCAGCAGCTCCAGGTAGGGTTGGATCCCACCCCTTTCAGGGCATAGGGCCACCATCACCTCTGGAGTGGAGGGTTTTGATGGCAACATGCATGGATATTCCAGAGGGGCACAGGGCAAAGCCCAGCCAGTTTAGGAGGCTGATCTGATCTCCCAGAAGATGAGCTGCCAACAGCAAAGTGCAGACTTCCTTAAAAATACCAGCAATGGAGAGAGTGAGGCTGGAGGTCTGGAGACCAGGAGGAACTCAGAGAAGTCCAATCCAAAGGCAAGAATCCCACCAAGGAAGAGGCTTCCAAGAACCCACAGGAGCAGCCCTGTGTCCTGGAAACAGAAGATTTTCTCAGATGTGGACAAATGGAGACCTTCAAAGACAACAAAGAAAGGGAAGAGCCCAGAGAGAACACCAAGATGGAACTTGGTGTCAATGGGGTCCTGGAGGCCAAATTCAGCCTTCTGCAGTAGCATCTGGGTGAGGGTCCAGCAAAAGCCACCAATGAATGAAGCCGCCAGCACCAAGGCGAAGCCCTCCACGTTATACTGTGTGGACTTGTAGGTGAACGTGAAGAGACCCCTGGCCAATGTGACCTTTCTTAATATCTTATGCACAAAATAGTCTACATCTGATTTGCAAATTTGGAATACTCTACACACTTAGTAACGTGTACAGTGTGGAAAGTTTTGGAGCACGCAGGATTGTTATTGGAGTGGTCAAATGGTTAATACAGTGAACACCATGGTCAAAACAGTTACTTTTTCATATTTCTGGCAGAAATTTACTTTTGAATTTATATCTGTAATCAAAAAAAATGGTGTGCTAACTTAAGTATCCTCCATGGGTAACTTGGTCCCTCTATCCTCTATAACCACTGTATTTCCTTACTTTCTTGAAGTCCGTAAATATAGCTTTACCTATAAGATACTGAACTTTATGCATATTATATTGTTCTCAAACAGTTACCCCATTATCGTAGTAAGTTGGAGAAGAGACAACTGGACTTGGAACTTATGAAACCTGGTTCTGTTATGCCATCAACTATTGTCTGATCTTGACCTATATTCTATTATCTGCTGAAATGTATTTTGTCCTTTGTTATAAATTTCAAATAGCTCTTTGAAAAGAGTAAACAGATGGGTTTTGTATGTTTATATGACTAAACCCTAAAACAAACATTATTCCATTAAAGCTTCATTGTATTAGACACACACACTCCTCTGGGCCTTTCTTCTCTTATGGTTGAGTCTAAACATAAGACATCAGGCTTATAAAACTTAAAGAAAAAACAAACCACATTTGAAGTTTAGAATAAGTTTAGTCACATTTCCCTAACTATTATCACCATACTTTGGGAACCTATTTCCTCCCCATTAACAACCTTTATACGTTTATAAATATAATTCATATTACTGTCTGGAAGCAGTTTTTCTTACGAATTTTAACCTCTAAGATGATATAAAGAATATAAGCCAATGTGAACAGTATTCTGACAACATCTCCAATACGGTATCTAGGCATTTGTACCCGCAATCTTCATAGTTTCTTTTTAAATATAAAAAAGGAAAATTAACTCTTTCCTGGATATGTTTTTAAATAAATGAGACAATTCTGGGACCTAGTGATAGGATTACTAATGAAAAAATTTTCAGTTCCATCGTTTTGCATCAGTATTTCGGGACAGAGGCACTATTATAAATACCATATGAAATAAAAATAAAAGCAAAAAAGAATAATTACCACATGAATCCTTTCATTATAATTGAAGAGGCAAGATTGATGATATGCTTGACCGTGTACTTGTTCAGTAATTCATTCAATCCAAAAGTGTTTATCAATTACTCTGAGTTGGGCTCAATGTTCTGTGTTGGAGATACTTGGATGAAAAGACCTATCTTGCTCTGTCCCATGTTTCCTTGATGATTCTGCAGGATTGGGCAGGGCTTTGAGCTTGCAGGATAATAATGTCCACTCTGGGTAATAGGGGCAAAGTTATGATAAGCAACAGTTGCCAGTATGTTAGACAGCAGTTTAAAATAGGAACGATTTGCCCCAACTTGCTGTAATGATGTTTATGTACAAGAATACTTGGTTTTATAGCACTTTACTTCACTGGGCTTTGCAGATGACTGTGTTTTTTTGCAAACTCAAGTTTGTGGCAACCCTTCGCTGAGTAAGTCTGACCAGGGCCATTTGACCAACAGCATGTGCTCCTTTCACATCTCTGTGTCCCATTTTGGTAATGCTCGGAAAAAATTTAAACTTTTTCCTTATTGTATCTATTATGGTGATCTGTGACCAGTGATTTTTTTTTTTTTTTGGTAGTTTTTGGCCGGGGCTGGGTTTGAACCCACCTCTTCTGGCATATGGGACCAGCGCCCTACTCCTTTGAGCCACAGGCACCACCCAGACGAGTGATTTTTGATGTTACTCTTGTAATTATTTGGAGCACCACAAACTGTTCCCGTCTACGAGGGCAAACTTAATCCATAAAGGTGCATGTTCTGACTGCTCCATTGATCTGTGTCTCTCTCCCTCTCCTCAGGCCTCCCTATTCCCTGAGACACAACAGTGTGGAAATTAGGTCAATTAAGAACTCTACACTGGTTTCTAGGTGTTCAGATGAAAGGTAAAGTTACACATCTATCACTTTTAACTAGAAGCTAGAAATGATTAAGCTTAGTAAGGAAGGCATGTCAAAATCTGAAAGCCTATCTGTTCCACCTCTTATGCCAAACAGCTAGCCAGGTTGTGAAGTCAAAGGAAATTAAAAGTGCTACTCCAGTGAACACGGGAACAATAGGAAGGGAAACAGCCTTGTTGCTGACATGAAGAAGGTTTGAACAGTCTATCTAGACCAGCGGTTCTCAACCTGTGGGTCGCGACCCCTTTGTAGCAATGAAAATACATCGTGGCATTAGGAAGGTTGAGAACGCTGATCTAGATAGAAGATCAAACCAGCTGCAACATTTTCTTAAACAAAAGCCTTGTTTAGATCAAGGCCCTAAGTCTTCAAATTCTATGAAGGCTGAGAGAGGTGAGGAAACCGCAGGGGAAAAAAAATGTTGGGAGGTAGCAGAGATTGATTCATGAAGTTTAAGAAAAGAAGACAGCTCCATAACATGAAAGTGCAAGGAGAAGCAGCAAGTGCTGATGTAGAACCTGCAGCAAGACATCCAGAAAGACTAGTTAGGATCATTGATAAAAGTAGCCGCACTAATAACAGATTTTCAATGTGCATGAAGAAACCTTCTATCAGAAGGAGATGTGGCTGGGCATGGTGACTCGTGTATTCCAAGCACTCCAGGAGGCCAAGATGGGTGGCTTGCTTGAGTTCAGGTGTTTGAGACCAGTCTGAGCAAGAACTAGACTTCATTTCTTCTAAACATAGAAAAATGGCTTGATTCCGTAGCACAGTGGTTATGGGGCTAGCCACATACCCTGAGGCTGGGAGGTTTGAACCTGGCCTGGGCTAGCTAAACAACAATGACAACTGCAACAAAAAACAGTTAGGCATTGTGGCAGGTAGTCCTAGCTACTTAGGAGGCTGAGGCAAGGGAATTGCCTAAACTCAAGAGTTTGAGGTTGCTTTGAACTGTGACACCATGGCACTCTATCCAGGGTGACACAATGAGACTCTGTCTTGAAAAAATAAAAATTAAAAATAGAAAAAGTAGCCAGGTATAGTTGTGGATTTCTATAGTCCTAGCTAGCTAGTCCTAACTACTTGGGAGGCCAATGCAAGAGGATTGCTTGAGCCCAAGAGTTTGAGGTTGCTGTGAACTATGATGTTGCTGTGAACTATGATGATGCCATGACACTCTACACAGGGTGAGACTCTATCTCAACCCACCTCCCCCCCCAAAACTGCAAAGAAGATGCCATTGTAGAACACAGCTAGAGAGGAAAAGCCAATACTTGGCTTCAAAAAACAGGCTGATTCTCTTGTTGGGAGCTAATTCACCTATTGACTTGAAGTTGAAGCCAATACTCATTTATCATTCCAAAAATCATAGGGCCCTTAAGAATTATACTAAATCTATTCTGTCTGCTCTAGTAATGAAACAACAAACCCTGGACGACAGGCTACGTTTATAGCATAGCTTACTAAATATTTTAAGTCCACTGATATGCTGCTCAAAAAAAAAAAAAAGATTCCTTTCAAAATATTACTGCTCAATTGACAATGTACCTAGTCATCCAAGAGCTCTGATGGAGATGTGCAAGGTGATTAATGTTGTTTTAATTCCTGCTAAACAATCATTCTGCAGCCCATGCATTGAGGAATAATTTCAACTTTGAAGTCTTATTACTTAATAAATACATTTTATTAGGCTATAGCTGCCAGAGACAGTGATTCCCCTGGTGGACCTAGGCAAAGTGAACTGAAACACTTCTGGAAAGGATTATCATTCCAGATGCGATAGAGAACATTTATGCTTCATGGGAGGAAATCCAAATATCAACATTAGCAGAGGTTGGAAGAAGTTGATTCTAACCGTCAGAGATGACTCTGAGGGATTTAAGACCCGTGGAGAAAGTAACTGCACATGTGGTAGAAATAGTAAGAAAACTAGAATTACACGAGGGTACTGAAAATGTGATTAACTTGCTGCCATCTCATGATGGAACTTGAATGGATGAGGAATTGCTTCTTATGGATGAGCAGAGAAAGTAGTTTCTTGAAAAGGAATCTACTCCTGGGGAAGATGCTGGAATATTGTAAAAATGACAACACAGGATTTAGAATCTTAAATAAACTTGCTCGATAAAGCAGCAGAGTTTGAGAAAGCTGACTCCAATTTTGAAAGTTCTACTGTGGGTGAAATGCTATCAAACAACATCATGGAAATGTTTTGTGAAAGGAATCAATCAACGTGGAAACCTTAATTGTCTTATTTTAAGAAATTGCTGTAGGTGCCATCACCCTGATTAGTCAGCAGCCATCAACATCCATGCAAAACCCTCCACCAACAAAAAGATGATGACTCAGGATGGCTCAGATGATTAGCAGTTTTTTTAGCAATAAAGTATTTTAAAATGAAGATATGTATGTTGTTTTTTACTCATAATGCTACTGCACACTTAGTAGATAGACTTCAGTATAATGTAAACACAACTTTAATAAATGCTGGGAAACCAAAAAAATTGTGTGACTCACATTATTTCAATATTTGCTCTATTTCAGTAGTCTGAAACCAAATATTGCCGAGATATGCCTGTAGTTTGACCAAATGTTTATGGGAATAAACTTCCACTTGAGACACTAACTTACTATTATATTTAGTGTTTACAGTGTAAACATTTCTGTCAACTTTTTTCTTTTTTCCAAATTCAATAACAGCTTATTTGGGGGAGAGGAATAGGGCAGAAAAGAGACCAGGAGCTTGAGCTTGATTTCAGTTTGTATACAAGATAGTTATTAAGTAGCAATTGCAACTTTTAAATTTTATCAGCATTTTGGGGCCCATGAAATGATTCCCAGGAACCTGGGAATTAAGGAAATAAGACTGCATCCTATAAGTTAAATTGCAAGGTCAACACCTAACAGATATAGTCTATACATAAGAAAGTCACTAAAAAGATTTTGACTGCTCCCAGGAAATTTGGATGTAACTATAACCCAGAATTCACTAACTTAATCCTATAGTCTGAGCAGTTGACCAGAGAAGCATGTGGAACAGGAAATAACATTCTTCTCTTCCACAAATGTACGCACTTGCCCCATATTTCTTGACACGTGGGCACCTCTTTGTCTATTTCTCTGTTTTTCTTTCTCTGAGAAAACAATAAATATTTTGTTTTTCTTTCAAATTTCCTATCCAGGGGAAAAACAAAGAACACACCCAACTTAATGGCAAATGACACTTGGCCAGAGGGGCACAGACTTCAGCAAGCAGCAGAACACACAGCCTACCTAGAGGGGGCAGCACCCGTGATGGCAGCTGATTGTTGCCGGTGGAAACAGAATACCTGGTATTGGCAGATCGTCCTATTTTTTTGAGAAAAGCTGAAAATCTAGAATTATTAAAGTATCCCAACTTGTAATTGCTGTCTTCAATTTCTTTAAAACACTGAAGGGCAAACTCAACAATCTGTGGGTTGAGTTTGACCCAAAGTCTCCACTCAGCAACCTGGAATATAATATAATTGAATATATTAATATTTTATGAGCATATCTAAAGCAAACAGGAGTTGCTAAAAAATGAGTGGCCAGCTATAGAAGTGCAGATAGAGTAGAGTCATAGCACCTATTGGAGTGTGTCTACAGGAAGACTTTCATCCACTAAATGCCTGAGTAGTTCTGATCTCAACACTTAGACAGTTCTAATGATAAACCCACTTTGCATTAATTGGATAAATCCAATTTGGTACTGCTAGAGTATGTATTTTTCTGTGTTACTGCATTTTATTTGCTCATTATTTTGTTTAGGAGTTTTGCTTTTATTTCCATGAGTGACATTTCCTTTTATTTTGTTTTTTCCACACTTCTCTATTTGGGTTCTGATGTTAAGGTTATGCTGCCGCATATGGAGTCTGATAACTTCAATATTTGAAGTCTTTGTGGATCTTTGTGGATCTGTTGGGGTTTGTGTGTGTGTGGTTTTTGTTGGTTCTTGCTCAAGTTGTTTTTGTATATGTGTATGTTCCTTGTTATCTGTTGTTCATTTTTTTTTTGAGACAGAGCTTCAAGCTATTGCCCTGGGTAGAGTGCTGTGGCATCACAGCTCACAGCAACCTCCAACTCCTGGGCTTAAGTGATTCTCTTGTCTCAGCCTCCCAAATAGCTGGAACTACAGGCACCCATCCAGCTATTTTTTTTTTTTTTTTTTGGTTGTAGTTGTCATTGTTGTTGGTGGGCCCAGACTGGATTCAAACCCTCCAGCTTTGGTATATATGGCTGGCGCCTTAGCTGCTTGAACTACAGGTGCCAAGCCTATCTCTTGAAAAATTATTTGTATGAATAGTTTGAGCCCTGTGATGAAGGTAACTTCCTCCAAAAAGATTTGCAATACTTATTCCAGGCACCTGATATCTCAGTCAGTGTGGTGTAACCTTAATCTGTGTTGAAGACCTGAGGTTTCCTAGACTATTCAAGGAATGCAGAACATCAAGGTTACAGACTATGGAACGGCTGGTTTAAGTATTGTTCTCTCTTCTCCTAAGCATGTAGTCCTTTGACATCTCATTTTTTTTTTTTTTTTTTTTTGAGACAGAGCCTCAAGCTGTCGCCCTGGGTGGAGTGCCGTGGCATTACAGCTCACAGCAACCTCCAGTTCCTGGGCTCAAGCGAGTCCCCTGCCTCTGCCTCCCAAGTAGCTGGGATTACAGGCGCCTGCCACAATGCCCGGCTATTTTTGTTTGGGTTGCCGCCATCATTGTTGGTTGGCGGGCCTAGGCTGGATTTGAACCCGACAGCTCAGGTTTACATGGCTGGTGCCTTAGCCCGCTGAGCCACAGGCGCCGAGCCGACATCTCATTTTTTATGGCAAGGGTCTCCAAGTGCACTGTTAACTTTGGAGACAAAGGGCTTTGATTTCTATATCTGTTGATCTGAGATGCCATAAAAATTAAAGTTTAAATTTCAGAGTTTGAAAGATGTTCAAAGAGCAAAAGTATCTTTCATATTCTCTTAACTCTGGGTTGTTGTTTTCTCTACTCTTTTGGCCTGGTAGTTCCTTATTGTGTTGGTACTTTGTTCATTTCATCTGTTGGTTTTTTTGTTTTAATTTTTGTAAGCAGTAGATTTAGTCCATCCCTAGACCAGCATTAGTAGACACTGGAATTCCTTCTCTGTTCATTTGCACTGTATAAACACTTTCAAGCTGTACCAGTAGTTAGTTATTCTTAAAAATCAACAATCATCTTAATAAAAATATAAAAATGTATGCGGTCATCTCTATAGTAGTGGTGTTCTTTGCATTTTTATGTTCCTTGGTTGCTAGTGGAGTTAGTATTTTGTGTGTGTAATGGCTATTTGTATTTGTCTATTATTGAAGTATCTGTCATGTGCATAAAGCAAATCCATATGTGGAGTAAGAGGTAAGAGTAGGCATGCTGTCTGAGTTTTGGGGAATTATACCAAGGAGTCTGGTCTTCATGATAAGATCAATAGAAGGCATTGAATGAGTTTAAGCAGCAGAATGATGTGGTCAAATTTGCATTTTTGGAAGATCACACTTGCTGTGACCGAGAAGTGGTAAGAGGGAGGGAAGTGTAGATGTGGGGTGGAATGGACACATGACCCATTCAGCTCACAGTGCTCTTGATGCCTGTTTATGTACCATAAAACTCCACCAACTCCCCAGGCCATCCCTTATCCCCTCCTTCTAATCACCTTTCAACGCTCTGTGTGCTTTCTCCACTTCTCCTCTGGGAACTCTTCTACCGTGCCCACCATGTAATTTATGGCCTGTTATCTGTAAAATATCCTGAGTTCTCAGCCTAGATTTTAAATCTTTCACCTTGCTTGAATGAAAATCTGACTCTCTGCTGATGACATTGCCCAGCACTCCAAAGTGGTGGCTGTTCTTTCCTTGCACTGGGCCTGGAAATGGAGGAGGTCTTGTTCTCTTCCTTCTCTCCTTCCAACTGGCTGATTATGAATCAAATGTTATGACTCATCTTTATTTGTTGGTAACACTCCTCATTTCTTTACACTTTTAACTCCCAAATAATATAATTTACTCTAACACAAGTCTAGTCATCAATTCCGGATGATTTTAACAGACGGCACCAGGGTCACCTCATTCTTTGAAGTCTTCTCCTTCTGCCACGTCCCCTAAGTGCACTTTCAGGACTTTTATTGTCATCAATAACTGCAACTCCTCCATAATACTACCTCTTGTCTTCCCCCACCTCACTCCTCTCAGCATTCTGTATCATTCCAGCAGCTTTTGATCCCCCCTCATTTCCACTGATTGCACCACTTTTTCACTCTTCCTGTCTCTCTCTGATATTTTTATTTTCTCCTTTTCCCTCTCTAACTTTCATGATTAGTTATCACAAGCCCTTACTTGAATACGCACTTAATTCTCTTGCTGCTCTCTTACTTTGTACTCTTCTTTTGATGAAACTACATTCTGCTTGAGTCCACTGTTGTACTGTTCTGCACCTGCCACTGAGTAGCTGAATTGGAGATGGGAGGAAGACACTCGACCAAGGTTCTTGGTCCCATTTGAAATTCGTGATCATGAATCTCAAGTGGGCCCTCGGTGCTGTCAGGTAAGCATTTTATACATCCTTAGGCCATTCTGTTTCTTGCTCTTCGAGATGATTCTTTCAGGCTTTTCCCATTTTGCTGAAATCCCAACATCTTTTGTATGGTCAGCTTATGGCCATGCTTCCTCTTTTACTGAAAAAATGAAACCAATCAGAAAAAAAACTTACATCGACTCCAACCATTGCATTTACTTACTCCAAAGCATTAGCACTCCCACTTCCTTCCTACCTGTTACTACAGGTTAACCAACTGTATTACTATCTAACACTCATTTCTCTACTTGTTTATTAGATGCTATCTCCTCTTGTCATGTCAAAGACAGCATTCTAACAATTCTCTCCTCTTTCTCCTACAATATAATTTTTTCATTTTCTGCTGGATCATTCCAACTAACTTTAAAAAAGTATATTGACTTTACTTCCCTCAACAAATATCACTCAATTTCTTTGTTTCACTTTGTAACATACCTCCTAAAAAATATTGTCTGTACTCATTGTCTCAAATTTCTTTCCTTCCCTTTTCTCTTAAAAACCATATCAACAGGTTATTTGCCATCATTTCATGGAACTGCTTTCTTCAAGATCACTGGTGACCTTCATGATGCCAAATACTGGTCAATTTTTTCACATTCTTCTTTTTCTTTT
This sequence comes from Arctocebus calabarensis, assembly GCA_963573935.1. Taxonomy (NCBI): domain Eukaryota; kingdom Metazoa; phylum Chordata; class Mammalia; order Primates; family Lorisidae; genus Arctocebus; species Arctocebus calabarensis. The sequence continues at coordinate 31,009 of CAUYON010041312.1, read as the reverse complement.
ATTTCTGGGGATTCTTCGAGGGTACACAGAACCAGGTTACATTAATTGCTTTTGTTAGATAAGAACCTTCTTATAATTATGTCCCACCCCCTCACCTTATTTAACCTATCAGCTGTATTTGTCATAGTTGACCAATCCCATTGGCTTGGTAAATCTTCTTCATATAGCTTCCAGGATTTTCTTTTCGACTCCATCCACCATGCATTCTCCTTTGCAGGCTTTTCCTCTTCCCACACTCTTATAATGGTAGGTGTGTCCCACGACTCAGTCCTTACTCCCCTTCCCATCTCTATCTACACTATCTACCTTGGTGATCTTGTGTTTACTCATAACTTTAAATATTTATTTGCTGATGACTCTCACATATATCTCTCTGGCTCAGATCCCTTTTCCAAACCCCAACTCTTATTTAACTTGTCAGTTATCTCCAACTGGATGTCTTATAGACATCTCAAACTCAACACGTCCTAAACTCCTGATCTTAATCTCTCTCTCTCTCTGTGGCGTGCACACACACACACACACACACACACACACACACACAAGACCGCCTGTATCAGCAGCCTTTCCCAATGCAGTTGATAGTAATTATAAGCTTATCAATTCATCTCAGTTGCTCTAGCCAAGAAACCTAGAGTCATTTCAGACTCCTCCTTATTTATATACCACATCTAGTCCATCAGGATATCTTGATAGCTCTATTTCCAAAATATATCTAGGATCTGTGCTATTTCTCAGTGCCTGCTTTGGGAATTCATGCCACTATCATCTCTTTTATGATTATCCCAATTTTCTCCTAATAGGTCTCCCTGCATCTCTTCTGGTACTCATATAAAATTATTTTCAGATAATTGGCCTGAGTGATACTTCTAAAAAGTTAGGTCTGATTACACAGCTTAAAACACTGTAGTGACTGCTCATTTCGTACAGAATAAAGCCCAAATTCTCCCAAGGGCTTATAAGACCTCGCATAATCTGCTATCTCAATCATTATCTTTCTTTTTCTTTACCCTCTCATTCAACTTCAGCCACACCGAAGGAGGCCACGCTGGCCTCCTTGCTAGTCCTTAAACTTTCCAGATGTAACCCAAACAGGGGGCATTGTTCTGAATGTGCCTGCTTCCTAGAATATTATTTTTCCAGGTATTTTTTTTTTGTCTAATTCTCTTATATCCTTGAAGTCTTAGAAAATAAAGCCTAGGCCCCTTTCAAACAGTAGATGTTCCACTTCCTAACACTTCCAGTTTTCCTTTGCTCTCATTATCTCTTTTCCTTTTCCATAATACTTAAGACTTTCTAACATATAAGGTAATTTACTTAATTTTTAGGTTTAATTTTTATTATTTGTATTCTTCTGCCAGAAAATAAGCTTGACTGAGGAAACAGATATTTTTGTTTACTGATGTATCTAAATATCTGTAACAGTGCTAGGTACATGGTAGGAACTCAATAAATGTTACTTTATTTATTTTTGCCTAATATTGCTGGCTCTGAAGACTTAAATGTTTGTTGCATGGGGAAAAAAAAGATAACCAGAACGAATGTTTGTTGCGTGAAAATCAAAACAAAACAAAACAAAACCAGAATGAATCAAAGGAGTAGGGCGCTAGCCCCATATACCAGAGGTGGTGGGTTCACTACCAGCCCCGGCCAAAAACTGCAAAAAAACAAAAAACAAAAAACAACTTTAATGTTTGGGCAGCAACTGTGGCTCATCGAGTAGGGCGCCAGTCTGATATACCGAAGGTGGCAGGTTCAAACCCAGCCTCGGCTGAACTACAAAAAGCAGAAAACTAGTCAGGCGTTGTGGCAGGTGCCTGTAGTCCCAGCTACTTGGGAGGCTGAGGCAAGAGAATCGCCTAAGCCCAGGAGTTGGAGGTTGCTGTGAGCTGTGTGACGCCACGGCACTCTACCAAGGGCAATAAAGTCAGACTCTGATGCTACAAAAAAAAAAAAAAAAAAAAAAGAACAAAGTCTCCAGAACCTGACCAACATATTTGTGGAATAAAGTAAATGAAAAAGGACGCGTCTCGTTCAATAGGGAATTGGGTTATTTAGCAAATGGTGGTCAGTTATCAATCTGCATGTATACAAATGGATGTCTTTACATGTCAGTTACCCTCAGGAAGGACCATCTTGGTGGAGTTTGGGATTAGAGGAGAGATTTGAATGATGTCATGGGGGGTAATATATGTGGAAACAAATGAAAATAACTCTTAGAAGCACTTTGAAGAGATAGTGAAAGTAACTGGAGGGGAATAATAACATCTTAGCAGTTTTCTTTGTCTTTCTGTGTCTCCTTGTTTTTAAGTTAGCAGGAGCAAGGTGGGAACATTGATGGCCAGGATTCACTGGAGAGCATGATACTGAAAATGTGAAACAGGGATGCAAAATCAGCAGTATGAAGAGTCTGAGAAAGGGGCCGGGGATGAGATCTAAGTTTAGGGGCATTTGCCACTGCATTAGAAGGAGCTCTGCCTCGTACAGGTAGGAGGAATCTTCCTCACTTGTCATAATCTCAATTTACCCCATTTTAATAGCACTAACAAGGTAACAACATGTCTCTCACATACATTACTAATATTTTTTCCAAGGTTGTATAATATTTCAGTTTGTTAAAAAGGACTCTGTTTCACACTATAGTTAAAACGTGTTAAAGAGTTTCACCATTAGGCATAATTTTGGCTTATTGGTTTAAAAGAACTATTTTTGTTTATAGGGTGTGGTGGCTCATGCCTATAATCCTAGCACTTTGGGGGGCCAAAGCAGGAGGATTGCTTGAGGCCATGAGTTCATGACCAGCCTGGGCTATAGAAAACAGAAAAATTAGCTGGGTGTTGTGGTGTGTGCTAGTAGTTCCAGCCACTTGGGGGACTGTGGCAGGAGGGTCACTTGAGCCCAGGAGAGTGAGGTTGCAGTGAGCTATGATGATGCCTCTGCACTCTAACCCAGGCGACAAAGCACGGCTCTGCCTCAAAAAAGAAAAAATAATCAATAAGTAAATACTTTTGTTGTATTATGAACTTCTGTTCTCGCTTTACTCAGAAGTTTAAGCTGCTGTTCTCTAAGTCAGGTATGAAAGTTTAATTCTATTAAAATGTCTTTGAGGGCTCGGTGCCTGTGGCTCAACAGGCTAAGGCACTGGCCCCGTACACCTGAGCTGGCAGGTTCGAATCCAGCCTGGGCCCGCCAAACAACAATGACGGTTGCAACCAAAAAATGGCCGGGCGTTGTGGTGGGCGCCTGTAGTCCCAGCTACTTGGAAGGCGGAGGCAAGACACGTGCTTGAGCCCAGGAATTAGAGGTTGCTGTGAGCTGTGATGCACTCTACCCAGGGTGACAGCTTGAGGCTCTGTCTCAAAAAAAATAAAAAATAAAATGTCTTTGAGGCATGGCAAGATGATCATTCAGTTTTTTTCTGCTTTGATCTTTTAAGAGGGTGAATTATATTACTAGGTTTTCTAAATTTGAATCATTTTTACATTCTTACAATAAATCATACTTGGTTATGGTATTTAAAAATACAACACTAGATTTGTTTTTTTATATTTTATTAAGAACATTGCATATATATTCATAATGACAGCTATCTCTTGTCCTTTGTACCTTTAATCAGATATTGGTTTTAGTATTGTATTTCTTTGTAAAGTGATTTGAGAAATCATATATATTTTTATTACTTGAAACATTTTAAATAGAATAATAATAATCAGTTCCATGTAAATTTGGTAAGTTTGATATGGTGAAATGGTGAAATAATTTGGACCGGGCTTTTCATGTTCTTTGGTTATTTTGAGGAGAAAATTTCTTTGACTATTTCCTCAGTTTCTTCCATAGATATGCATCTGCTTAATTTTTCCATTTTGAGTAATATTTGTAAATTTACACTTTAAAAGAATTGTATTTTATTAACATTTTACATTTCTAAACAGAAGTGTTTAATATAGTATCATATTATTTCACTTGTATCCATTTTTTTCTTTCTAATCTTTTACTTATCTCTTGGTTATTTAGCTATTTTATTTATTCCTTCAAATTGCCTAAATCAGTTTTATTAATCAGTTATCTTTTTTGTATTTTCTAATTTATTTACCTTTATTTTAAAATTTTAGGTTATATTTTCTTGTTTTTCTAAAGCTTTTTCATAGTTTTTCCTTAAATTTCCTCATTTGAATGTTTAGACCTTTCAATGTCATGATTTACTAATGTATATGTTTAAGATTTTGAATTCTCTATTGAGTAGAGATTTGGCTTTATCTTATAAATTTTCACACATTGTAGATTAATTGCCTCTAATTTCAAAATATGAAATGTGAGTCCCCTTCTGACCAAAAGTCATTTTGATATTTGTATTCGAAATTCTGATTGGCTGTGTATTTGCTATCTAAAATTTTCTATTAATTTGCTAATTTTAATTATTGTCATTAGGGCAAATTATCTATATGCAATTTAGTGTTTTTCAGTTGACCGAGATTTGCTTTTTGATCTCCTTAGAATATTGATATGTGATGTTGGAGGTTGATTGTGTGAACATAAGATGATGATCACATGCTGAGAATGCCTGAGTTGAAAGAAGTTGCTGATTGCTAATATGAACCCTGGACAGTCTACATCTGGACTTCTTATTGCATGAAAAAAATAGAATCCTTAATTTGTTTAAGGTTTTTAAAGTTTATTTCTTTGTAGCATTTGACTGCATTCTGTGCTGGTATATCACATAAACCATTCCAGTATACTGCTAATTCATAACCCTTTATTATTAAAATAGTTTGAGTAGAATTAAGAAGTAATTTATGGCCAAGAAATCCTTGGCTGAGATGGCCAGTCTGTGTCATTTTCTTTTTCTTATGTTTAAAAGGGGAATGGGCTTTCCCTATTTCGGCTTTCTGTCCACCGTGTGGCAGGTGAATTTGCTCTAACACAGAGTGATGAACGGAAGAGCTACACCGGTCCAAGACCCAGGTTCTAGTCGGATTTCACTTGGGTAAACTTTTTTCCCAACCCTTATATTAGTATTCTTCTACTTGTACAGTCTGTTCCTCTGGTGTTTTGAGATACATTGTGATGGCAAGTGTGTAATTCCCATGACCTGCTTGTTTTACATTAACAATGGGATCAGTTTCATGGAGCTTGAACTTTCAGAAAGAACCTGTCACTACTTCTTCCCCACGATTTTCTGCCAAGGTAATTTCAGTGTTGCTTGAGTATAGAAAGATGGAGAGAGGAAGGAACACAATTGATGTGAATGGGACAATTAGTGTTTGGCCTCATCAGTTCCTTATCACCCCCAAATAGTGGTGAGGGACTTCAACCTTCTCTATTGGTGCTGAACCTGGGTGCCAGATCTACCAGCAAGAAAGAGAAGAATGAGATAAAGAGATACTTCTCTTTTTCAGGTCATCTCATCTCTGTCAGGAAGTGACCAGGATGACTGGGAGCCAAGGCCATAGTATTTTTCATTAAGCCCCCTTTCATCAGACTTCTAATTGGAATCAAAACGTCCAAGATTCATTAGCTTGCTGCTATTCTAATAAGAACATATTTCCCTTGTTCTGAATTTTCTGGATATTAAGAGACAAACTGGGTGATGCTGCACTTGATCATCAGACTAACAGTCCTTAAAGCAATGGATTCAAACTTCTTTTTAAAGTGTTTTCACATAATGTCACGCAACAAAATTGTGAGACACATAGCATGGCTATTGAAATAGTCCATATCCTTTCCCCAGTTTTCTCCCTCTACTCTGTTTTTCCCTGAAACTGGAAGTAACTCTGGTCCACTTATATCTTCATCTGCATGTTTTTGATGACATCTTTCTACCATAGTTGCGTAATGACTTAGTTGGCTTCTGACTCATGGCTTCCAGTCTACCTATTCTTTCCACAGTGTCCTTGGGAAACCATGGTGAGACATCTTCAGAAACAAAGTAACCAACTTTTCATGGAGTCTCATACTGGGAAGCATCCAAGTTCCTATACAAGCCATTGGACTATCCTTCTACTATCTTTCCAAGCACCCATATACATGTTCCCATTGAATTAGCATTTACATTCAGTTCTCTCCCACACATATAATAAGCAAATATCAAGGCTTTAGTTCTGCTTAAGATGAGACTAGAAGAGAAATTCTACGCTTTTAGGAAAATAACGCTTCTCTTCTAATGATATTCTATTTCTTTTGCAAGACTCCCATTCTCACAGCTTTAACTCACACATCTATATAGATGGCATCCAACATCTGGCTTCTATCCCAAGTTCTTGTTCAACTACCTACTGAACTTCTCTGTCTAGATATTCTTTTGTAACCTGAAATCTACTATGGCCCCAAATATGCTCACATCCTTCCTCTTGGCTTACTTGTTCTTTTCCTGGTGACTAGTCACCCAAAATTAAGTAGTGTAGTCATCTGTGAGCTGTCCTCTCCCTTCTCCTCATTCTTGCCATGGCTGTCCTGGGATGGTAGTTCACCTCTGCAATGATTCATCATCACCTTCTTTGCATTTCCATGGCCACCACCTCAATACTGGCCATGGAAATGCATATGAAAACTTTAAGGTTCCTTCCTCTCCTGCACAGTATTCACATTTAAAATTGTAATATACGGCTTGGTGCCTGTGGCTCAATGGGCTAAGGCGCCAGCCACGTACACCTGAGCTGGCGAGTTCGAATCCAGCCTGGGCCCACCAATCAACAATGATGGCTGCAACCAAAAAATGGTCGGATGTTGTGGCGGGCACCTGTAGTCCCAGCTACTTGGGAGGCAGAGGCAGGATACTCGCTTGAGCCCAGGAATTGGAGGTTGCTGTGAGCTGTGATGCCACAGCACTCTATCCAGGGTGATAGCTTGAGGCTCTGTCTCAAAATAAATAAATAAATAAAATTGTAATGTACATATACCCTGGAAGTGAACTTTTTGTATCTATAAAGCGTCTCAGCTTTACTGTTTTCCTAAGTTCATCATGAGTGAAAATAGTTCAGCTATCTTAACCTTATTCAGACTAATAAAAATATTTCGCTTTTTAACTCTATTATTGTGTCTCTTCTTTTTGATTTGCTTTATTCTCTTCTATAAATTAATATTCCATGGTTATAAATCTTTTCTCCCGGGAAATTTGAAATGTTCCCTCTAACCTACCAAATAAACTATACACTATTCATGTGGCAATGGCATCTCAACAGTTAGACCACAAACTGCCTTTCAAACCATTTTCTATGAGTCACATTCCAGTCAAGTTGGATTAATGGGGTCCCAGACACCCCTTGTTACTTTTCCTCTAAGTTTTGTTTATGCTGAATTCCCTCTGACTCGAATCTCTTCTCTACTTTCCCCTAATTTTTCTTAGAACATTCTAGTTTCTTTTCAGGGCCCATTTCAAATGTTTTCCTTTTTTTAAAATCCAACTCCCTTTCATCACAAAAACAAGCAAACAAATGGAATTGGAGAAGCTTATCTCTCCTTAGATCCCAAATACGCTTTAAGTCTCTCTTTTGGCAGCTGGTAAATTTTACATTCTATCAGAGTTTATATATGATTTTTTTCAAAGGCGTAGGTCAGATTCTCAACTCATTTTACTAATACATACACATATTATTTTCTTAGATTCAATGCTACTAAAACAGTTTGTGTTCCTGAAGTTTATTTGCTAGGTCTACTCCTTTGCAACTCAGAATGCAGTTTCTTGAAATAACCTAAATAAACATTAAGCTCTCAAAAGCATATTTGATCTTTAAAATAGTGATATAATAGAAAACTCAATCAAGGTACACAATAATGATTATATCCATAGGGACATGAATTCAGACTTCCAATACAGGACTTTTCTCATCATCTATTCTCTACCCTTCATACTTGACATAGGAGTCTATAGACAACTACAATTTTTAGTTCTAATAAGCTAGTGTGGATGCCTAGGTCTTGGGGGCAAAAACCCTGAAAGGGTGAAGTGGTAGAGAGCACTTTTGTATGGGAAGAATTGTGAGTTTAGGTTTAGAATGGTATTTTGAAGGGAAGAGGGAGGTGAAGCCATGTTTAGGCTTCCTTTTCCTTCCCCTCTTTGGCTTGTTCCCTATCTTGCTTTCATGAACCCCTGTAAATGTGCTCTTAGATTCATGACCACTTATAACTAACAGAAAGAGATCCCAATGATTATCTAGTCCCCTCATCTCCAATTAGTAAAGCAAATTAGAAGGTACAGTAGCCTTGGGAGTTACTAAATCTTCAGTTCATCTTTGATTTCTAATTAGGCTTCCTACAGTTGCTGGGAATATATACTATTCTATTTCCTGGGTTTCAAAAGGCTTAACAGTCCTTCTTGACTGTGGGCATATGACCAGATCTCACATATACGAGGCTGCCCTTTAGGTAAGCTAAACTCTGTTCTAAAAGAGGCATCATAAAGTGAGAAAAACATTAAAGAATAATATTTACGTGGAAAATCATATCATTGTGGGATTTCTTCACATATATACGGTATGGTATTGCTGAAGTTGGGAGGGACTGTAAGTGTTTCATTGCTTCAGGATCTGAAGTTCCAGCCCTGATGCCTGTGAAGCCACAGTGATCTGCTGTGAACTCCCACATACACTGACACGTGAGTCTACACCTGTTTCCTCATCCTTCAGTCCACAGAGGTTCATGTTCCTCATTTTCCTCAAAGCTGATCTTTTCATTTATATGGCTATTTGTAATCTATATTTGACTAAATGTCTGCCTTTCCATCTTTAAAAATTATAAACAAAATATATCTTCTTCCTAACCTTTTTTAATTGTCGTTATTAACAGTGTGGGTACCCCATTTACAGGCTGCTAACCCCAATATTGAAGAGTTGGGCTGGTCTCTGTACACTAGTGCTAGTGATAATACTAACCACAAATATAAATAATAGTGTTTTTCTGCTCTCCCGTCCATGGTTCTATAGGATTCTGGCACCTCACATTAAGAACAGAATGAAATAGACGAAAAACATAGTGCTTGGTCAAACAAACAAAAGGATCTTTAAAAAATATCCTATATCTTGGGCTGCGCCTATGGCTTATCAAGTAGGGCGCTGGCCCTATATACCAGAGTGGCTGGTTCAAACCCAGCCTAGGCTGAACTGCAAAACAGAAAAATAGCCGAGCATTGCAGCGAGCGCCTGTAGTCCCAGCTACTCGGGAGGCTGAGGCAAGGGAATCACCTAAGCTCAGGACTTGGAGGTTGCTGTGAGCTGTGTGATGCCATGACACTCTACCAGGGTCGATAAAGTGAGACTCTGTCTCTAAAAAAAAAAAAATTTTTTTTAAGGTAAATTTTAATTAGTGCCATAACTTATAAAAATGGAACAACATTAAGCAAAGCCTAATGGTTCTTCTCTCTTATGTAACAAAAAAGGTTCCCTTTCTTGAGAGATCAGAATAAGTGGGTTTAGCTGAGCAAGACCAGGTCTTGGAGTGGAAATAAGCTTTTCAAAGAATGGAAAATGATTACCTTGGCATCAGAGGCAGCGCAATTTACTTGTCCTGGGTGCTCAGTAGACATGTCCCTCAATGCTCAAGAATCTTTTGGACAGGAGTCTGAGCAGATGGTGCCTGAAAGCTCGTCTCTCTTGCTTCCCTTTTCCCTAACTCACTTCTCTATCTTTCTTCTTTCTCAACTCTTTTCTTGGAACCACAGTAATTTAGAATGTTGGGTCCTAGTAGCGTATGCAATGAGGATAGAAATAGCTACTGCAGGGTCATCAGGTTGAAGATGTTCCCCAGTGACTGGAGGAAACTCCCACTGGACACAGTTGTGTGGCTTTTATTTCCCGTGGACCTAATATCAGCAGCATCTTCCTACACTTACCTCTGAGTTTATTTTGAAAACCAAGATTGGAAGGAGATAGTGCTCTTTGCTTTTTGTCCCATTTCATAGTTGACATTCTTTCTTAAGTATTAGATTTTTTTCCCCCTCAGCTCTATCCATAGTCTTGCATGATTGTAAGGATCTTACTACTAATTATTAGAGAAAAGCAGAGAGGGATGAATGAAAATAAGGATTTTAAAAATCTGTGTAACCTGGGTCAATTATTTCACCTTGAGTCAAAAGAAGTCAATGTCCTCATTTGAACCATAGGAGGGATTTGACTCACTGGATTGTTGTGAGGATAAAATGTAATATATTATGTAAAGCAGTCAGCACAGTGCTAGAAATAGCATACACAGAAGGTAGCTATTATTATAATTGCTTTATAATAAATTCTGATTCAGTATGTTGGGGTGGAGGCTGAGAACCAGTACTTGGATGATTCTGAAGCAACCCCTTTCTGCTACAGACAGCATTCCCTGTATTTTCAATATTAATAAGGTAAAAAGAGGTCATAGAGGCTCGGCGTCTGTGGCTCAATGGGCTAAGGCGCCAGCCACGTACACCTGAGCTGTCAGGTTCGAATCCAGCCTGGGCCTGTCAAACAACAATGATGGTTGTAACCAAAAAATGGCCGGGCATTGTGGCGGGTGCCTGTAGTCCCAGCTACTTGGGAGGCAGAGGCAGGAGACTCGCTTGAGTCCAGGAATTGGAGGTTGCTGTGAGCTGTGATGCCACGGAACTCTACCCAGGGTGACAGTTTGAGGCTCTGTCTCAAAAAAAAAAGGGGTCATAGATATGATAGTGGATATACTTTTTATATCCAGTGATTAAGGAAATGTACAATGACAAAGTTGATCTGAATTTAATAATGCTTTGAAATAAATTTGTTCAACACAATGATTACATTTGAAAATAATAGTAAGTATATATGATAGACGTTCTATATTTAGCCGAAAGACAATACCCACTTGGTATTACAAATCTTTTTTAATAGTGCATTGAGAGATTCCTTCTAGGTCCCATGCCAGGTGAGAGGTCAGGGTGCTAGACTACTTATCTCATACCGAAAGAATTCTATGGAACATGATAAATATTTTGCAATATAAAAACAAAAATAAACAAATTGTTTGGCATAAAGTTAATAGATATTTACCTAAGAAAAATGGATGGCTCACCACCTGTGCCTCAAGAGGCTAAGGCACCAGCCACATACACCAGAGCTGGTAGTTTTGAATTCAGCCTGGGCCTGCCAAACAACAATGACAGCTACAACTAAAAAATGGCCAGGTGTTGTGGTGGGTGCCTGCAGTCCCAGCTACTTGGGAGGCTGAAGCAAGAGAATTGCTTAAGTCCAGGAGTTGGAGGTTGCTGTGAGCTGTGATGCCACTGCACTCTACCCACAGCAACAGCTTGAGGAGGCTCTGTCTCAAATACAAACAAAAAAAAAGAAGAAGAAAAACCGAAACATATTTCTACGCAAAATATGTAGATGAATGTTTACCTTTATTGAAAAGGGCTCCAAACTGGAAGAACTCAAATATTCATTAATTAGTGAAGAGATAAACAAATTGTACTACATACATTCAGTGATAAAAAGGAATGAATTACTGAGACAACACAAATGGATCTCAAAGACATTACCAAGTAAAAGAAGCAAACACAAAATCTTATGTATTATGTAATTCCATTTATATAACATTCTGCAAAAAAAAAAAAAAAACCTATATAGAAATAATCACATCAATGGTCGCCAGGAGCTGGGTTTAGGTCAGGGGATTCACTGCACAGAAGCCCAAAGGAAACTTATGAAGCAAGGAACTAGTCTATATTCTGATGACGTGATGGTTACATGACTAAACACATTTGTCAAACCTCACAGTGCTACATACTTAATGACAGTGAAATTTATTGCATGTAAATTATATCTCTGTAAACTTGACTAAAAAACAAAACTAAAAAACCTAATTAAAACAAATAAAAAAAAAAACCAAGTGGCCATATATACATTTTTATGTATAAATATCAAATATATTTTATATATTTGTATGTAATATGTGAAGCTGTATTTTTACTTTTTCGTCTTGAGTTTTGCATTTTGCGATTTTAATATTTAATCTGTGCTGGTATATGTGAATCAAATTCATTCATTTTAATTGATATGTAGTATTTGATTATATTAATAGGCTATTAATACAAAATGTGTATTATTTAATACACCCACAATTTATTTATCTACTTCCTTATAGACAGACATTTTAGTTGTTTCTAAACTTTCCTTATTACAGTGAACAGCCAAGTTCATGTCTTTTGTTGCATATGGTCACACATTTCTCCAGGCCCATGCCTTTGAATGTAGCAATAACTATCTCATTGGTTTCCCTTGCTCCTCCTTATGTTTTATTTCCCACAGAGCAACTGGAGAAAACCTTTTAACATCTACACTGAATAATGTCTTTCCTCTGCCTAAACTATTGCAGTATTTTTCCATCAAGTTTGAGTACAAGCCAATGTCTTCACCATAAGCCACAAAGCCCTTTATGACCTAAAGACCCTGCTATTCCTGACCTTTCATCTCCTCCATTCTCATTCTCCATGTTGCTCACGTGGCTCCAGTCTCATTGTCCTTCCTCAAATGCACCAAGCATGCCCTTGCCTTTGGACCTTTGCACTTGTTGCCTCTGCTGGGAAGCCTGGTCCTTCAGACAGCAGCATGGTTTGCTTCCCCACTTTTTTTCTAGACTTTTTCCTAAATATTGTGTACTAGAGCAGCCTTTCCAAACCATTCTATGAAATATGGCACCTCCCCCATCATTCTGATCTACTTATTGCTTTATTCTTCCATGGAACATTCATCACTCAAATTATCTAATTGTTTATTGTCTTTTCTCTCTCTCTGGCTGAAACATAAGTTACATGGTAACAACATCTGTCTGTGTAGGTCATTACTATACACATATTCCCAGATTCCCAAAGAACGTCTAGTATTTTGTGTGTATTTTTGTATGCAAGTTATGTATTTTTCTTAAAAATTTATTATATATTTACTATGTACATATTTAATCCTCACATTTACTCATTTAGTGCTTATAATAGTCTGGTGAAGTACACAGTATCAGACTATTATCCCAATTTTACAAATTGAGGAAAATGGAGGGGCAGAAAGGCTAATTGATATGACCACGGTCAAATAGTCAAATGGGAGAAGAGTCAAGATTTGAACTTTGTACTGCTTCTCATTACAGGTGCGTAATAAATATTTGGAGAATGAATAGAAGAAAGATAGAGGAAGAACTTCAGGACTATGCAAAAAAGGCTTAGTACATTAGGTGTCTTTAAAATCCAAGTCCTCATTTATAGCTGTGACTTTGTATTACAAAGGTAAATAATTCTGTGCTAATTTACATGATTTCGCTGCAAAGATTAGGATGCAATTTATTTTTTAATATTTTTTAGGATGCAATTTATTACCATGAATAAATTTATTGCTCTGTCTTAATATTCAGACATGAATAAATTTATTGCTCTGTCTTAATATTCAGACTCTGTCTTTAATATTTTTTAGGATACAATTTATTATCATGAATAAATTTATTGCTCTGTCTTAATATTCAGACATGATATTAAGACAGAGCAATAAATTTATTCATGTGGACCTTATCAAGAACACTCCCAAATCTTTTCCTTTTTAAGTTTACAAAGGCAAATAGCTCTTAGGTTATTTCCAGTATTGTCCTCAAACAATACTGGAAAATGAGAAATTCCAAATGGAATCTGAAATAACAGAAAAAATGACAGCAGGGGCTATTTTAGTGGCCCATATGGTTTTCCCCACTTCAACCCTCAACATTTGAAAAAGAACTTTTGTTCCAAGATGAACATAAGAAGCAGGATATGGCATACACGTGTAATAGGGACTTTTCTTTCACCTTGATTTTGAAAAGCAGACCACTCTTAAGAAATTTTCTGGGAACTATGCAATTCTGTTCTATCTTGTAAATTTACAAAAGAATTTATTTATTAAAAGTGTGGTGACTTGAGGTTAATGATCCTGGGGTATAGTTAGCAATCTCCATTCCACATGTCAGTGGCCAAAAATCCAGACTGAGAAAATCTTTTATTCTGTTTGAATCAGAGTTACTTGTATTTGTGCAAAAGCAGTTTTAGTTCCAGTTAATTTGTCTTCGCTTTCTTTTTTCTCAGTGTGGAAATAAAAGAAGGTATAGGAGGTATAGGATTGGGTATGGATATTGTTTGTGAGAACTATGTTCAAATTCAAATTCTGTCATTTACATACTAGGTGATGCCAAGCAATTTGCAATTTCTCATTAGGTCTCAGTTTCTTTAAAATAGTGATGATGTTGCCTATCTTATAAGGTTACTGTGAAGGTGTAGCCTTATCTTAAATGATAAATATCAGCTCTTAAATATTTGTTCTCATGTCCAATTTCCCAATTTAAATGGCTCTAATAAGTGTAACATTTGGTTTGTTGTGGTTGTTGTTTTGTTTTGCTTTTTTGAGACAGAATCTGACTATGTCGTAGTGTGTTGTGCTGTCACAGCTCATAGCAAACTCAAACTCTTGGACTTAAGCAATTCTCTTGTCTCAGCCTCCCAAGTAGCTGGAATTACAGGCACCCACGAAATGCCTGGCTATTTTTAGAGATGGAGGTCTAGCTCTTGCTCAAACTCCTGATTTCAAGCAATCCTTCTGCCTTGGCTTCCCAGAGTGTTAGGATGATAGGAGTGAGCTACTGCACCTGGCTCAGTTTAACATTTGTTTTGTTGTGTGTCTTGGCCATGGAAAGCAATGCTGTGCTTTTTGTCCATTTTCATTCATTCATTTCCGTATTCAGGATTATGTTATCACTATACATGTCAGTGATTAAGTAGCAAACATACTACTTAATGGTGGCTTAAAAAGGAAAAGTAACTCCAGAGGTAGGTTAGCCAGTATGTGTGCTGGTAGGTAGGAAACTGGGGTGGAGGTTCCATCTGTCTTGTTCTGCCTGACATGATGGCTTCAATTTCCAAGGTCTCCTCTTTGGGAGTTCTAACTGGGTCATTGGAATTCCATTTATAACAACTGTATTCCAAGAAGGAGGAAAGTAGGTGAAGATTAAAGCAAAGTATCCTTTCCCTCTTGAGACAATTCCCAGGAAATAACACACAACATGTTTACATAGGTGTAATATTTAGGGAACTTGTTAATATCCTTAATAAAGAAAGCTCAAAATATAGTGGCAGGTCAACAGAACTCTGCTCCATGAATAATCCAAAGCGTAGGCCAGCAAGACAGTGCCGCTGCCCTCAACACGATGGCGACGAGTTGCTGCACTTGTTGCCAGCTGCTGTTTTCAGTCTACACAAAGGAAAGGAGTAAGATCAGAGCAATCATCCTTAGGAGGCTGACTTATCAGTACAATCTGAGTCCCCTGGTCATAGAGAGTAATGTCACCTGTGTCTGGGTGTCCATGACTATAGTTTTAACTTGGTGGAAGGTTTATATTACCCAAAAGAGATGTCTACTCCACATGTCAGTGGCCAGAATTTAGTCATCCACCCCTTCCCAACTGCAATAGAAGCTTGAAAATGTCTTTTGAGTGAGTGGCAAAGTAACTAAGAATTGAGTACTTTTAATCTTTTTCTTTGCAGTTTTTGGCCAGGGCTGGGTTTGAACCCACCACCTCCAGTATATGGGGCCAGCGCCCTACTCCTTTGAGCCATAAGAGCCATTTCAGAATTGGAGTACTTTTAATAAACTAATAAACTAGGAGAGGGCTTGGAGCCTGTAGCACAGTGGTTACGGTGCCAGCCATATACACGAGGCTGGCGGGTTTGAACCCAGCCTGGGCCAGCTAAGCCACAATGACAAATGCAACAGAAAAATAGCCAGGTGTTGTGGCAGGCGCCTGTAGTCTCAGCTACTTTGGGAGGCAAAAGCAAGAGAATCGCCTAAGCCCAAGTGTTGGAGGTTGCTGTGAACTGTGACTCTACAGCACTCTACCAAGGGCGACATAGTGAGACTCCGTCTCAAAAAAAAAAAAAAAAAAGAAAGAAAGAAAGTAAGAGGGAATGAATTTTGAAAGAAAATTGGCACTTTCTATCACATTATGTGATTAAACTGCTGAACTACTATCACCTTCATTATCAGAATTACAAGTCCTTAGGGGCTGGGTTTTATAAACTGTGAATCACTATTATCAGCTATGTATATTCAAGGGAAAATGACTCATGAGACAAAGAAACTCCCGTGACCAAAACCCATGGAAAAATCTGTCAATAATGCCTGATAGTAAACTGATTTCTATATTATGGGTTTGACAGAAACTAAGACTATTTGTGCTAAGTTAATTGGCCTTTTAATTGCCACGTCCATAATTACTTGTCATTTCTTACCTTACTTCACCTCGCTGGTGAATTTGTCAATACTGATTCCGTCCTCCTCTGGAGACATTCTGCTCCTTTGTTTTTGAAATATTAACTCATAATTTGCTCTTCTCCAACCCCTGAGATTGCTCCCCCTTCTGCTTCTATTCTTTCAATATATGTGTTCCCTAGCCCCTGTCTGGAGAGCTCATGTCCACTCAATATGTTCTGCCTGTGCAGTCTCATCTAGTCCTACAGCTTCTGTCGCCATAGGCAGAGGACAACTCACAAACATACTTCTCCCTCTCTCTTCTTCACCTCTGATGCATATATGCAAATATCATGCAACCTGGGGAATGCCTCGTCTTTAATTTAAAAAACAATTTAAAAATTATAAAATAGAAAAACACCAGGTAAGTGCACAAAACATGATTATACAGTGTAATGAATAACAATAAAAAATAAAATACCCATGAAAACATACCCAAAAGATAGTGTTTCCACCCTGCTGAATGCTTCAGGCTTCTTAGTACTTAACTATGCCAGCCACCCTTTCTTCTCTCTAGAAGTAACCATTATTTTGCCGTGTATAGTAATGCCTCTTTTGCTTTTTTAAAATTTAGTTTTGCCACTGATGTATGAATATCTAAAAATATAATTTTGCCTGTTTTGAAACCATATAAATGAATCATATTATATTTATTCTTTTGAAGACATATTATTAATAAGTGCATTTGTATCTTAAGAGTTGTCAACCTTCAGTCTATTAAAACTTTTTATCATCATGAGAGAAGCCTCTTTATCTTCAGTAATGCATTTGGTTTAGTTCTGCTAGCCCTAGGGAAATGTGGTTCTATGATGCCATATAATTTGTAATGTAATCTGTATCAGTATGGCTCACCATTATTTTGATCAGTTATTCAATTGGAGTCTCAGGATTTGGTAACTGCTATCATCAAACTATTCAGGTACTAATTAACCAGTTTAAGGGTGATTTATGCCTTTGGTCTAATTATATATATTTTTACAATTGTTTTCTACTTATTCAAAGAATGTGTATTTCACCTGATCTGCCTAAAAGACGAGTCCCTTCAGGACAGAGATTCTATCGTGTCTAGTGTAGATAGCAGAAAGAATGTTAATGAAAAGCATGCGTCCAGCTGTTTATTCCTGACTCTGCCATGAGTCATCAGGGTGGCCTTGAGCAGCTGTTTGTTCTTGACTCTGCAATGAGCCAGCAGGGTGGCCTTGAGTAACTACTTTAATTCTCTAGGACTTAGATTCCCATCTTAAAATAAATGTGTTAAATGGATGATTCCTATGTTCATCTAGTTTAAACTCTTCCTTTTTTATTAAAAGGTATTACTTCTGAAATATTGTATTGACCAGGTGTGGTGGCTCATGCCTGTAATCCTGGTTTTCTGGGAGGGTAGGATAGGCAGATTGTTTGAGCTTAAGAGTTCAAGACAAGCCTGAGTAAGAGGGAGACCCCATCTCTACTAAAAAAAGAAAAAAAATTATTTGAGTTTTGTGGTGTATACTTGTAGTCCTGGCTACTCAGGAGGCTGAGGCAGGAGGATCTCTTGATCCCAAGAGTTTGAGGTTGCTGTGAGCTATAAACCATGGCACTCTACCTATGTTGACAGAGTGAGACTCTGTCTCAAAAAATAAAATAAGTAAAAAAAAGTTACTAACTCAGAATTTTAGTAACAGAAAGGAAGCCTACAGTTAATGGAGGCTGAGAACCCCCACAACATGCTGCCTGCAAACTGGAGACCCAGGAAAGCCAGTAATATAATTCATTTTCAGTTCAAAGGCCTGAGAACCAAGAGTTCATGCTGTGAGAAGATGGATGTCTTGGTTGAGGAGGGGGCAGAGTCTTTGCCGTTCCTTCACCTTTTTGTTTTATTCAGGTCCTCAGTGGATTGGATGATGACTTGCCATTGTGAATGGATATTTACTCAACCTACCAATTCAAATTCTAATCTCTTCTATAAACACCCTCTCAGGCACAATCCAGAAATAATATTTTATGAACTATCTGGGCATCCCTTAGCCCACCCACACTGACACATAAAATTAACCATTACACATTTATAGTTAAGGGTGGCTATGCCAAAAGTTTTGCAAATGTGACATATTTAAGAATCACCTCTTGTTCTTACTTCTTTTCCTTCCTAAAGCTCTGGAAGTACAATAGTTATTTGAGACCATGGGGATTGAACATACAATAAGGGTAGAGAGGAGGAAGACTAAAGGAACTGAGTCCTTGATGGCATCCTTCAGACAGGGAATCCATCCTTAACTGTCTGCTCCCAGATTTTTGTTGTGTGAGTAGTTAAGAATCAGCTACTACATTAGATTTTCTTGCGTTCACTTGAATGCACTCCTAACTGCTACACTCAACATGTCTTTAATTTTTATCATTTCATCTCTCTCACTTTTTCTTACTATTCACCTTTTCTCACGTCAGTGTGTGGCACTAGCATTAAGCCAAGAACCCAAACCAGAATTACAGAGTGAAACTCAACTCTTTCAGTTCCCCTTTGGCCCTGTCCTTCTTAATAATGCTTCTTTAACATTGCATTGGTCCATCTACTTCTCTTCATCCCCACTGCCACATGCTAGTTCAGGATTTGTGTGAATTATTGTAGCAAACATTAAAAACCAGTCTTTCTGTATTTCGTCTTGCTCCACTTTAAGACATTCTCAATACTACAGAAAATGCTATTTTAAAATACATATCTCACTTTTTTAGGGATGCAGCTACACATCCCACAGTGCATAGGACAGCTGCCTCCACAACAAAGAATTATCCAGTCCAAAAAGTCAGTAACGCTGAAGTTGAGAAAACTTGTTCTAGAATATCAAGTCCTTGGCAAGCTTTCTCCCGAGGGTAAAGTGATCTGTTTTTACTTCAACATAGCAATTATGGCAATCCACTTTATTGGTCTGCTTGTCTAACTCCTGCAGAAGGTAGAGTTCATATCTTATTCAGTGTTAATTCTTCATTGTTTAGCACAGCTCCCAGAGCACTGAAAAAAATAATGAATGGTTTTTGAACTACATTGCAACTGACCATGTATATTATCAACCCAGAGAAGACTGTCCTCTTGGCCTATTCCTGGGAGAGAACCTGGGAAAACATGTTCATGCACAGCCAAGAACAGGAAGAGTCTTTTGAGCAAAGTTAACTTTTCTCCTCATCAAACCACTTGGGAGGAACAAGATCATCTATAATTAGGATTCAGAGACTTTGAAGTGAGGAGAAAATAAATTTAGAACTCTTTCTTCTATTTGACTACTCTTTGAATTGCTCATTTCTCTGAGTCCCCATGCAGCTGATAGCATAAGAAAGCCCTGGGAGAAGTGGGCCACCTGTCTAGCAAGGGGTCCCCTATTTCTCTTTTAGGGACAAGGTGGAATCCAGTGGGAAGGAGAGGGTGGGTTGGACTATTAGGCTGGCTGTTCTCTAATCTTGAAGAAAATACTCCTTTCTTTGGATTGGTCATTCCTTTGTGAGAGTGGAAGACCTTGATGGCCAAAGGTTGGATGTAGGGCTGCAGAAATGATTGCACTAATATACACAATTATGATTTAATAAAATTAAAAAATAGCCCCGGCCTAGGGAAGATTGGCATATATTCTGCTTAGCCCCCACAAGGCCTATTAGTTTACTAGGGCTGTTGTGAAAAAGCACCATAGGCTCAGTGGCTTACAGGAACAGGAGCTTATTCTCTCACAGTTTTAGAGGCTGGAAGTCTGCAGGCAAGATGTTCTCAAAGTTGGTGCCTTTTCCAGTGTCTGAGGGAGAATCTGTTCCAAGTCTCTCTCTCTGTGTGTGGTGGGGGCCCGATTATTATTATTAGTGTTAATGACTTGTAGCTGCATCACTCCAATATCTGCTGTCACAAGGCCTATTGCCTCATGTGCTTCTGTGTGTGTGTCTGTCATCTTATTATAAGGACACCGTGATTGGATTTGGGGCCTAGTGCTCCACTCAGGACCTACTCCAGTATAATTTCATCCTAACTAATTGTATCTGCAAAGACCATATTTCCAAATAAGGTCACACTCTGAGGCCCTGTGTGGACACTATTCAATCCACAGGACTGGAGTTAGAGTCTCATAAGTAGTTTCTAGTTAAAGCCCTGTAGAATTAAGTGTATATTTTTATAGAGTCTCTATAAATAATCTGTCATGAATTTGGCGTGGCAAGAAGCAGTGGATCTAGAATTCAGAAATACCCTTTTCGTGGCTACCTTCATTGTAATGAATACATTTAAACTTAGTGGTGGTGCCTTAAATGCAGGTATGGCTTAATTCATTTACATATCTAGTATTCTATTTAAATGTTTTCAATGACCATACTGGATGGTTACATAGCAGAATATCCTAACAAAAAGATTGGTGCAGGTTTATTAAGAACTTATTAAATATCAGTGGTGATAAGATAATGAGTCAAGAGAATCAACCAGAATATAAGGGAAGGCCAAGTTCTTTATTCTTTTCTATCGTATAACAAAATGTGTTTTCATAAGATATTAATTATGGGCAACAACAATGCACTAAAACTAAATATAATACTTCAAATCATTCTGCACAATGAAATTATACATCACATTTGTTTGAAAACAAAATGCCTTGTTGTTTAATAAAATGTTTTTAGGAGCTCACTATAATATAATTTTCAAGACTAAAGAACAAAAATATTAAATAAACCACTTTTATGGCATAAAAACAGGCCACCATGGACTTATTTATGCAAGAGAGCAGATTTTTGTGCTAGAAACAGAATGAAGGAAAGTCTAAATTAACCCAAAAATTCATGCAACAGGTGTTCATAAATTTCTGGTTAACTGAGGCTTACTTTCTTAAAGAATGGGGACCTTTGAACATCATTTTTTGTTTATAAAAATAAAAACTTTCTCAAGCAGTATACTTTTTTTTAAACCTCAGCAAAAAAACTTTCATCAAGCAGTATACTTTTTTTAAACCTCAGCAAAAAATTTTTTTCTTTATAATTCAGAACTCTGCTGTTCATTTTTTAAATTTATGAATAATATCTGGTAATTTCATAAACAACCATGGCACCCCTCAGATGCTTTTCTCTTAGTGCTTTATTCTTCAAACTTGAAACTCACATTTCTTCCCTGTGGCATTTAGATATTTCATTAACCCAATACACAGTCTTTCTCTCTAGACCATAATCAGAGACATATTGAGCACTTAAAAGGGTTATTTTCTTAAAACAGTGATTAAAAAAAAAAAACTCAGAAAATCAGAATTGCTGGTTTTGTGACATCATTTCTAAAAGGAAGCCGGGAAGGAGGGTGTCGCAACCGAGCTTTAGCAGAAGGCCTTACAGTAAGCCGCATCACAGGTGCCTTTTGTAGTGATTTGAAACCATAGAAACAAATCAAAGCTACTGCCCATGTTTGCATTGAGCTGAGATCACATGTGCGTGAACTGTTCACACCACCAAAAATGGTAGGAGTTTTCACTAGCCAAAAATAGATTCAGGTACATTTGTCCTGTCTCTATGCATTTGTGGACGCTTGTTTATTTTGACAGTTATGTAATCATCTCTCTGGTCTCCTGACATCCCTGAGAAAGCGACTTCAGTTGTTTTTTATGGTAATTTGAATTTGGAGTGAAAATGGGTTGGAAAAAAAATAAGATTGCAAAGCTGAAATGTGGGATTACCATTAACACTATGGCTGTAAAACAAAGACCTTTATAAAATGGCATAGGAAATCACCCTCACCTCCTAATTCAAATATGCTTGGTACATCCAGTTCAGAGTGCTTAAAATAGAGATGGAAAGCAGCCATTTTTGACACACTGGCTAGTGAGAAAAAAAAGCCTTATTAAATTCTTGTTAGATGCAATGCCACTTGAATAGAAATGAGAAATATAATTGAATATCCTGAACACTTAAAAAACTTAACCATGAAGGTACACAAGCTGCTTTATGTCTGTTGAGAATCAGTCTTAAAAAGAGAAAAAACTTTTTGGGATAATAATTTGGAAAACCTTCCTTCATTTGATATCATATAGAAATAATCCATACAAATGAAATAAAACCAAATAGAATTGATTTCCAATATGTGGATAATATAATTTTTTCTTATTTTTAAATCAATAACAGGAATGTTTTAGAGTAGATGTTAAACTTCAGATTCCTGCAGTTGTCTCTATGTTTGGATATTAGAAATTGGATACATTCAAATGATTCTCCTTTACTCTTTTGTTAGTTGACAGTGAGGTGCTCCAGCCTCCTTGTAGGGGATAAAGTTTGGGCACCCAGGAGTCTGCCTCCATCCTACCCTAATCCTGTTTCCAGTGATTGCCCACACATCGGGAGGATGGAGCCCCCTACGAATCTACCAGTCAAAACTTAATATGCCAACTGTTAAAGAATGTAGAGGACTTTCTAGCTGATGGACCAAGGTACAACAGAGTTGCTGTTTGGGGGTTTTTTGGCAGTTTTTTGGCTGGGGCCGGATTTGAATCCACCACCCTTGGCATATGAGGCTGGCACCCTACTCCTTGAGCCACAGTCGCCACCAACAGCATAGGTACAATAAAGTATGAAAGGTGACCTAGAACAACCTTAAGTCTAATTACCATGTCATTAGTTTAAATGCACATTGCAGTTCGCACACCCTCAATGGGCTTTCAGAGAGGATCATGGGAGGTTCACATGTGCAGTAAGACTCTAGTTCCAAGGTGACCTTGGAACCATGAGGTGGGCCCAATCCATACAGTATAAAATGAGGCCTTTTTTTGTCACAACAAGAGGGCCTGTTTGTTCATTGTCCATGGTGAATGTTTCTTGCTCTATAAACCTACATTCTACTCTTCCTCTGTAAACCTATCTTTCTCGTCCTCCATAAACTTTGTTTCATGCTTGCCTTACTTTGGGCCGAGACCACACCAAAACTCAAGAATGCACACAATTGCCAACACCTAGACACTTCCACTAACAGCCATAGATTGGGAGCCCAAGAATCAAATCAAGTGTGTTTCTTTTGATATTTACAGTTTATTAAAAATTGTCCTGAATGTGTCTTTCTCCAACTGGCCTTTCCTTCCAGCTTTGCTCTTTGATTTTCCTTTTTTCTGTTCTTTTTGCTTCACTTTCCTAATGTGCCCAGCCACATGTTCTATGCTATTCTAGGGTTTATATGATGCCATTTTCAATTCTTGAAGCCACTGCTATTCTTTTTTTTTTGGCAGGTTTTTTTTGGCTAGAGCTGGGTTTGAACCTGCCACCTCCGGCATATAGGGCTGGCGCCCTACTCCTTTGAGCCACAGGCGCCATCCACCACTGCTGTTCTTTCTTTCTAGATTCCTAAACATCTACTTTTTATTTTATTTTATTTTATATATTTTTTATTAAGTCATTTGTATGTAGATCATGAATACATTTATGTCATTGGGGGATTCAATGTATTGATTATTTGTACAAATTGGAGTGCCTACATCTTACTAATTAACATAGCCTTCACCTCATTTACCCAATTACAGTGTTGAGATATTTGTGTTCTATACCTGATAGATCCAACTTGTACTTGCAATATCCATAGGTGTGGTCCCAACATCTGCTTTCTTCATTAAATTTACCATAATTGTTTATAATTTGCTCATCTGTTTCTAACACAGCTATTCACTCCAACACTACAAGAGCAAGGTAATACACAACAAAGAAACAGAACCCTGACAAAACTGGTTTAATTTCTAGATACTTCCCATTGCTCCAGAGTTGACATGTTGGCTGACTAGAGACTAAATTGGTATTACTATATTGTCAGTTTCCTCTCTTCCACCAGGGCCATCACCTTTATTGACTATTAATTGCTGCTTGGAAGGCAAGACTCATGGCAAAGACAGAACAATGAGAAAGGAACAGCAACAGAACCATGTGAATCTCTCTTTCCTAATTTCGCTCAAGTATCCAACTCTCTACTCTACAACCTATACTAAAGGAAAAGTTGACTCCATCCTCAACTCAGGCTAGTGTATTTTAGCTGTCTTAAGCCTTTTGTGATGGTGCTTCAGTATCCATTTAAGGCCAAAGAAATATGAGTAGAGGTTGGCTAGGGCTTCTTGAAAAATTTCTTCACTTCTAACAAGGTAACACTGGAAAATCAGACCTTTTCAACTTCTGAAATTTATCCTGTCTTGATGTGATAGCTAGAAATGCTATAGCCATCTTGCTAGCAGCCGAGGAAGAAGCCACCAGATGGAGGCGGGCAGAATTGGTAGAATTGGAGAGAAGATGCGCTGGGATCTTGACAAACCATAGCTGGAGCCGTCCTATTTTTGTTGTTTTAGACACTGTGTCAAGGCTTTCTGATGCTTCCAGCCAAAGGCATCTAAATGACACAGTCTCCAAAATTCATCATATAGTTTTTTAAGAGGCAAACACCCTGAATTAATCTCCAAAAATCCACGTGTTACTTTATTTTCTTTTGGAATATAAAGCACTTGTAGATAGGGATTCTTTATCTGGGAAAAATTCCTATAGAATAATTAGTCCAGGGGTATTCTGAGAAAGGTACTAAAGTTACTAATGATTACTATGGTTCACTTTTTCTTTTAACCACTCCTGCAATTTGATTATAATTATCATACCTTGTATCTGAAAAATAATTTAAAGTTTACACTCGCACATCTCACCACTTAAAAATTAACTCATGTCACGTAAAATATTTAAATCTAAGGCACAAAATGATAAAAACTCTAGACGAGTGAAAAAAACTCTTTATGACATCAGCCTTGGGAAATAATTTATTAAAAAGACACCATGGGCAATTGCAACAACAACAAAAGTAAATAAATGAGACCTGATCAAGTTAAAAAGGTTCTGCATAGCTAAGACATAATCAATAAAGCAAACAGACAACTTTCAGAATGGGAGAAGATATTCACAATTATAAATCTGACAAAGGGCTAATAACCAGAATCTATAAAGAACTCAAGCAAGTCAACAAGAAAAGAGCAAACAACCCTATTGATCACAGAGCAAGAGATATGAACAGAATCTTTTCCCAAGAGGATAGATGAAGGCCAACAAACACATAAAAAATGCTCATCATCACTAATCATCAGAGAAATGCAAATCAAAACCACTTTGAGATATCACCTAATCATAGTAGACGTTCCATTTGATCCTGTAATCCATTACTGGGTATCTACCCAGAAGAAAAACATTATTTTATCATAAGGAAATTGTTTATGGCAGCTCCATTCATAATTGCAAAAATCTGGAAACAATCCAAGTGCCCATCAACCCATGAATGGATTAATAAACTGTGCTATTTGTATTCCATGGAATATTTTCAGCCAAAAAAAAGATGGAGACTTAGCAGGTCTTGTATTTACCTTGATGGATTTGGAGAACATTCTTCTAAGTAAAGTATCTCTCAAGAATGAAAAAGTGAGCATCTCATATGCTCAATACTATGTTGAAACTAGTAGATCAACAACTACAGGCCCACAGGAGACAAACACAATTAAATTCAAGAAGGAAGGAGGGGAAGGGGGTTCAGTAATTTCCCACCTAACAAGTACTATGTCGGGGTATACGGCACACTTCCTGGGTGAAGGACTCAACTGCAACTTGGCCTTTACCTTAAAACACAAACAGTGTAACCTAATCATATGTATCCTCATATCAATCCTAAATAAGTAAAGTTTATGAAGTGCTTTGTGTCATTTTATTTCATTCTAATAACAGCCCTGTGAGATAGAGGAATAGATGAAGATGTGAAAAATGGAGAACAGAAAGGTTACCTGATTTGACCGAAATCATAAATCTGGAAAGGGTTAAGGTCAGGAGTTAAATCTAAGCCCTCTGATCTAGTGCTGTTTCCACTAAAGAACAGCTAGAGGTTGGAGCACACCTATGGGTTATGTGAAAGAAAAATTTACACAGAGAAGCGGTAGGGCAGCCCCAGACCAATTGTGAGGAGACTGGGCTGTGTGTCATCCATGAGCTGTGAAAATGCAGGTGAATCATTTTATCTCCCTGAGCCACGATTTCAAGGACTGACACTACACGATCTATTATGTGCTTCCTGATTCTAATAGTCTACGGCTCTGTAACTGAGAGTTCCTTATGCAAATAGGGTACAGCCCATGCTTTATATAAACTGCACATCTTCCCCGGTGACTACCAAGGAGACAGCGACTGTGTACGCTCTGCTCGCAGTTCTATTTTGGTTTCCACATTCGTGCTACGAGAACACCCGTGAAAATGTCAGCAGTTAACAGATGGGATGAGCACCGACTTAAACTAAGCTTGTAATACAAACAAGTCTCAGGCTTCTCATTCACAGAATCATTTTACTCAAGAGCTGCGAACATCACTTGTTGAGCTAATCTTGTCACTGTGACTCTCAGAACCTCTTTAGAAGGGTATAAAAGGGCAGTCCTCCAGAGGGTTTAAGATGCGTATTTGTCACATGCTTGAATGGCAAGTTTCCACAATTAATTATCCTGCAACTTATTTTCCTTCACTCTTATAATGAAGTGTGTGATATTTGCTGCCTCAACAGATTTGGGTTTGCAAATTTATCATTACAGAGGCTATTTTCTCCTAAGCAATAGGTCAGTCATTTGAATTGCCATCAGGGGTACTCTGTGCTTTGGCTGTAGTTAGACAGTCCAAAAGTTCATCTTCACAAAGACAGATTATGAAGTCAAAGAAAATGCAGGACGGCAGGACGTAAGTCTCCTCACTGGGAACTGGTCATGTCAGAAAGCAGGGAATGGTATTTTCAGGGAAATTGTAAAGAAGGGCTTCATGCACAGATTGAAGGATTGGCTGACTAGGAATTTTAGTTACGATAGGTAAGAAAAATAACTAGAGAGGGAAGGGACGAAGGCCGGAGAAAGTCTAGCTGAGTGTGAAATATGGTGGCCCTTGCCTTCGTTCTTAGAAAAAAAGATGCTGGAATAGAATCCTTGGAGAAATGATGTGAGTCTGATCTAAAACTTTGTGTGAGGTCTCTTGCTAAGTGACAGAAACCCCACCCCCATTAGGTGAGTAAAATAGAATTTATTGGTTTGTACAACCAGGATACCCAAAGGGCAGCTTGGATCCCTGACTGTTACCAGCACTCGAATGATTTTATCTTTTAGCTCTTTTTTCTCTCTGGGTATTGGCTTCATTCTATTTGTAAGCTCTTGGCACACAATAGAAAATGTGGCTGCAGGAAGCTCCAAGGTTAAATCTTTTTCCTTCCCCAGAATGCATATATAAATCCTAGGGAAGAATCTGATTAGAAGAATCTGATTAGCTTTATTTAGATCATAAATTCACCCCTGAATGAATCACTGTGACAAAGAGCTGGGATACTCTTACTGGCCAGCCTGGATCACTGCTCCAGCCTGGGCTAAGGCAGCACTAGGACTCAGAGTCCCAGGAACGCAAGTTTCAGGGGTGCACAGTTTACCCAAAGTTAGGGATTTTGAACAGACAAAAATCCTAAGCCTACTTGTAGATTTCTTTAAAAGTCATCATATTTAGCTTGAAACTAAAGCTGTGAAGCTAAAAACAAAAGTGAGTTATGGACAAGCTTTTCAAATTATTCAGAAACACTGTGCCCTGAAGTTAGGATAAATGAAATAATCAAAACTGGAGAAGACTTAAAGTAGGTAGTGTCTTCTTTTCCTCTAATTCCTGTCTTACCTACAAACTCATTAAAAGAACTATGCATCGGTAAATATATAATGACTGATAATTTAGATGAAGATTTAAATAATTATGAATTAGACAATGCTTTCCTAATGGCAGAATCCATCCTCAGTTAATTAATTTTTGTTTGTTTCCTTGGGCAAACCTAATATACACCATAAAATATTGGAAATGAAGTGATCATTGAACTTTAGTAGTTAGATTGGGTTTATGGAAGAGATGCTGCGATGAAAGATATGCAAAAGATTTATAAGAAAGGGAGGAAGGCGAGTTTAGGCAGCAGAAAAAGCTAACCTGATTGCAACTGAGATCTCAGCCCATCCAGAGGAGCCCTGGAGCTGGAGTGGCCCTTCAAAGTTGTCCTAGGGCCAGGCCTTTGTACTTCTACGTTGGCCTGTCATTGGACCCACAGTAGAAAGACGGACGCAGATTTTGTCTAGGGAGCTCTCTCAGCTTTAGGCAATTCCTAGGAAGGGACCCAGCTGTGAGGCCTCAGAAGACAATGCTGCTGGGACCTGGAGGAGTCAGTGCCTCGGAGCTGTGGAAATATCTGCATGGAACACCAGAGTGTCCACTGCAGTGACTGCTTCTCCGAGGACTACACAAACATACTGTCATTTTTGTCCCTACACAGGAAGAGCCTCTTTAGGCCAGAAAACATTTAAATGTTGCCCATTGTCACAGCAAACAAGATCAAAGAATGCTAATCCTGCTTAGAGGAGGCAGTTACCCAAGAGAACACAGATAATGGATCAGATCATTCAAGGGAAGAGAAGCACAGAACATTACACAGTCACGCCCAGGGCTAATAAGCAAAGGCTCAACTGGGTGGGGCCTTGAAGTAAGATTTAAATATCTCAACCCAGACAAAATCTTAACAGAACAACTGAGTAAAACAGAAAAAGATCCCAATGATAGTGCATTATATAGTTTATTCTGTACAAACTACTATAACTCAAATGTTCATTTTTGTTTCTTTTTTTCTGAGACAGAGCCTCAAGCTATCATCCTGAATAGAGTGCTGTGACATCACAGCTTACAGCAACCTCCAATTCCTGGGCTCAAGCGAGTCTCCTGCCTCCACCTCCCAAGTAGCTGGGACTACAGGCATCCGCCACAACACCCAGCCATTTTTTGGTTGCAGCCGTCGTTGTTGTTTGGTGGGCCCGGACTGGACTCGATCCCGCCAGCTCAGGTGTACGTGGCTGGCACCTTAGCCCTTTGAGCCACAGGCGCGGAGCCTCATTTTTGCTTCTTAAAAGCCCTTTTGTGCTGGTATATTAGTGTCAAATGGGGGATGTTTCATATCCATTCTCAAGTTGTGCATTCAGCAAGCATTCTCCAGATGATCTTTTCCTTTTCATCATCACTAGCGCCACTACAAGCCAAATTTCTCCTCCTTGCTACTCCTAAGCCAATTCCCTCAGGAGGTAGCAGCTTTTTAAAAAGGGAGAAGTATCAAAAAGAGGGAAATAGGGACAAATGACATTTCCCTTTACTGACTGCCCCTTTGTTTTCTGTACTAACCACACAGAATCTGTTCAACCAGAACTGTCTTTGGTGGGTATCAAAGTTCCAAGTCCCTGGAGCACTTTGGGAGTGAGTATCAGACAGAAAGCCTCTGGCCCTTTACAACACTGCAGAACAGATCAGACACTGAGATTGGCCCCATGTAAGTTTTCCCCCAGTGAACCATAGATGTCTCTTTATTCTTTTACTTATCCAGCAAATAACTTTTGCAGCTATTATCTGCCTCTCAACTCCCAAATCCCACATGTACTCTTTTTAAGGACAGATTAAACCCTCAAGAAAGAAAAAAAATAAGTGTTCTCATTGTTCTCTCATTAGCAAAGTCAAATTCTTTTTTTTTTTTTTTGAGACAGAGTCTTACTATGTCACCTTCGGTAGAGTGCTGTAGCATCACAGCTCACAGTAACCTCAAACTCTTGGGCTTAAGTGATTCTCTTGCCTCAGCCTCCCAAGTATCTGGGACTACAGGTGCCTGCTAAAATATTAGGTTGACCCTAATATACCAGCCAAATATTTTTTGGTTGCAGTTGTCATTGTTATTTAGCAGGTGTGCACCAGGCTCAAACCCGCCAGCTTCAATGTATGTGGCTGGTACCCTAATCACTGAGCTATGGGCTCTGAACCAGCAAAGTCAAATTCTTCTCCAAAGTTTTGATGGAGTATTTCACTTAACATTGTCTGCTCCTTCCTCATTTTGTTTGATTCTTCCTTTCTTTTTTTTTTCTTGAAACCATAACTGTGTACAATTATGGGGTACAAATGTGCTGGTTTGACATACAATGTGGAATGCTTAAATCAGACTGATTAACATAACCATCCTCTCACTTACTTATTTGTTGTGGTAAGACATTTGTACCATACTCTTAGTAGTTTTGAAATGTACCATTGCATTATGCATAATAAGTGAGGTCCCACCAAATACCCTTCCTCCCTTCCTCCTCCATTCTCTTCTTCTTCTCCCACCCTTCTTTCTGGACTATAGTTGTGTTTTATCATTCATATGGATGTGTAGGTAGGTCATGGAATAATATTCATCCAGAAAAAAGGATGGAGACTTTACAGCTTTTACATTTACCTGAAATGGAACTGAAACACATTCTTTTAAGTAAAGTATCACAAGAATGGGATAAAAAGTATCCAATGTAGTCAATACTGTTATAAAACCTTTCCTCATTTTGGAGAGTGAACAGGTAGGTCTATTAGAAATAAGAACCTGAGGCCAAGGTGGTGGATTGCCTAAGCTCACAGGTTCAAGACCAGCATGAGCAAGGGCAACACCCCATCTCTAAAAATAGCCAGGCATTGTGGCAGGCGCCTATAGTCCCAGCTACTTGGGAGGCTGAGGCAAGAGAATTGCTTGAGCCTAACAGTTTGAGTTTGCTGTGAGATATGACACCACAGCACTCTACTGAGGACAACAAAGTGAGACTGGCTTTTTTTTTTTTTTTTTTTT
Organism: Arctocebus calabarensis; assembly: GCA_963573935.1. Lineage (NCBI taxonomy): Eukaryota > Metazoa > Chordata > Mammalia > Primates > Lorisidae > Arctocebus > Arctocebus calabarensis. Next base: position 127 of record CAUYON010041312.1, on the reverse strand, counting down.
TTTGAGACAGAGCCTCAAGCTGTCACCCTGGATAGAGTGCAATGGCATCACAGCTCACAGCAACCTCCAATTCCTGGGCTCAAGCGAGTCTCTTGCCTCAGCCTCCCAAGTCGCTGGGACCACAGGC